>JAWWNH010000026.1:3260000-3280000 GCA_034641385.1 Darevskia mixta | reverse complement strand
CACTGGGAAGGGCAGATTTCAGGAGCAATAGCGAGCCAGAGAGAATAGTGTGGGGTAAACATGGCCACAACCAGTGCTTTCCCCCCCGAAGATAAATAAATAATTTATTATTTACAAATATTATTATTAAATTATTATTATTATTAGGTGTCAGAATCCATCATGAAGTTGTTACAGGAGGAGGTTGGGCAAATTTGGGCAGCCCTGAAAAGATGCCTGTTTGACAACAGCTGCATTCTTTTTTTTTTAAAATAAATTTTATTCATCTTAAACATTACACAGCAAAAACAAAAAACAAAAAATCCCAATTCAAAACAAAATTCAAATTCACAAGCACAATATAACAATAAAAAAAGAAAGAAAAAAGAATAAGAACAGAGAAAAAGAAAAAAAAAAAGGAGAAAATGATGCATATACCTACAGGACCGCCTCTCCCAGTATGCCCCGCAAAGGACCTTAAGGTCTACAAATAATAACCTGCTGGAGGTCCCGAGCCACAAGGCTGTCAGACTGGTGTCAACCAGGGCCAGGGCTTTTTCAGTTCTGGCCCCAACTTGGTGGAACACTCTGTCACAAGAGACCAGGGCCCTGCGGGATTTGACATCTTTCCGCAGGGCCTGCAAGACAGAGCTGTTCCACCTGGCCTTCGGGTCGGACACAGTTTGATGGTTTCCTCCCCTTGGTTTTGTTTATGGGCGCTAAATGAATCAGCATTTTAAACTGGCTTTTAACTTGTATTTTAATTAATGGTTTTTATATTCTACTGTAATTTTTGTTGATGTTAGCCGCCCTGAGCCTGGTTCTGGCTGGGGAGGGCAGGGTATAAATAAAAATTTATTATTATTATTATTATTATTTATGTACATATAAACAGTCTTACAATGCATGGGTTCAGATATTAAAATGTAACTATACATCAACCATCTTGCGCATTATCTTGTGTGCCTTGCATTGCTACCATTCCACACACAAAAAAGAAAAATACGCCAATTGTTGACTTCCACCTGACATACAGTATTTTAACCAACTTTTTTGTCTGTCTGTTTTAATTTACTTCCCCCCCTTATATCTTCCCTAAATCTATTTCACAATAAACCTTTTTACAATTTCTTAGATCTTCATGAATTCCTTTTATTCCAAACTTAACCAGCTATTCAACAGCTGCATTCACTGCCTGCGGAGGTGCTAAAAACTATGGCAAGCTGTCTCCCTAGCTGGTTTGGGGGGGTCACCCGTGGTTCTGGTGCAAGTCAAATAAATGCCCCCCCACCTCCGGTACCACTTGGACCCACTGTAGTGCTGTGGCCACACCCCACTCCGGCTACCCCGCATCCTGTCTAGCCCGCAGGTGGCTAGGAGAGGTCAACTAGCATTTTCAGCCTGGCCACAGGAATCACGGTGTGATCTGCTCAGGTATCCTTTTCTCTGCCTGTGGAAAGCTGCCGTCTCCTGCCTCCTAGCAGTCTTCAGGCCTAGCTGAGCTGAAGAATCGTCTGACTCCCCAGCCACAGTCTCTCATTAGAAAGAAATTAAAAGCCACTCAATTTTGGCTAATATCCCTCTGTAGGCCCTTAACTCCACCTGTGACTAACCCATCCATAATAGCTCTGTTTTAGTAGCTCGGGCTGATGTATCCTCAATTAATTTGGGAGGAGAATGCCATCTCTCTTTGTCTGCCTGCCTCTCTCTGACGTCTATTTCATCGGCTGCAACCCCAACCCCATTTGGCATTCCCTTCTCCCCCCTTTTCGTCTCCTCCCAGGACTTTCTTCCTGGTTTCTCATTTCTGCTCCAGGTTCTTTCCATAATTATAGGTGCCCCCCCCCCAGAAAAGTCTTTTTCATCTCGCGGCTGTGACCATGTGCATTGCTGCCCTTCTGCTCAGGCAACAACCCGCACAATCTCCTTTTTGCTGTATCATTTCACCCCCCCTGTTTTGCACTTCCTTACCCCTTTCTCTGCATTAATCCCCCCCTTTCCCCACAGCAACCTGCCCTCTTTCCCCATCTTCTTCTCCCTCTCCTTCCTCTCAGCCTGGGCCTCGAATGCCCCCTCCCTCGCCTACCCCCTTCCCTCATCTTGATTATTATTAATGATAAAAGCTAAAACATCACATCAGTAATTTCTGAGTGAGTTTTGCAATGAAGCCGGGGCCTTCATGGCCCCTCCCGAGTCCCACAAATTTTACTTTTGCAATTTCACGCCTTTGGTTATTATCACGCTGCTTCGTCCCTGCTCGGCCTCTCCACGCCCCTCCCCCCTTCTCTGGAGAGAGTACTTAAACTTGTTTTCATTCCCTTATTCTTTATTTTTTTTAATGTCCACTCTCTCTGGAGCCAGTAATGTTCCTCCACTTTTTCTCTCTCCCATTTTCTGTTAATTCTGCGCCATCTGCCTTAGCATCTGTTAAAAATAAAATTTCCCTCACAATGAGAAGCCCTCGCTGCCTTCCTTCCCGGCTCCCAATATTCCTTGCCACAGTTCTCAGAAACTCCTTCTCTCTCGGGGTAACTTTAGCTCCCTAGACCCAGTTCCCCGCACTGCCTTAAACTGCCTCTAAGCGGGGTTTCGGGCAAGAAGCTTCAGGAAAGGAGGGCAGTGGAAACTCTGCAGCCCTTATTGCTTTTCCTGATGGCACCCCATGCCAGTGCTTGCTGCTCATGAGGGCCTTGCACCAGTGGAAAAGAGCACAAAGTGAGAAATCCAGAAGAGAAGGCCGGATTGTTTTCATTATTCATTTATCCACAGGGAGAGAAAGAAGGGGTATGCACTGAAACCTAAAGAATCAGTACTTCCTCGCTTCTAGCCATAGCTGTCAACTTTCGGATTTGAAAATAAGGGATGCCGCGAGGGCGGTGCAATGGCACCAAGTAGACTTGCCACCCTGCGCTCCAGAGGCTGCGTGCGAACGGGTGAGCGAGAGAGCGAGCGCATAGACGGCAGGCAGGCTGACTGTCTGGTTGGGCGTGAGGGTCTGGCTGCACAAGGCATGCAAGCTCCGCCCCCAGTCGGTCTCAGACTCCTTATTGGCAGCCGAGCAACGCAGCTGAGGAGCCTCCCTGGCCGGCAGGGAGGGAGAGGAGCTGCTTCCTTTGAAATCCGGGAAATTTAAGGGATATCAACAATCTGGGATAGCAGCGGGAAACGGCATTGGAATAAGGGAGTTTCCCGCCAAAAAAGGGAGAGTTGACAACTATGCTTCTAGCTACAAAAGCCTTGCCAGCGACATCCACATCCAAAGGCCATCACTTATGGGTCAAAACAAGAAGATGAAAACCTTTTTCTTTTCCAATCAATCAATTCTTTATTACGGTCACCGACCAGCACAATAAATTGCATTACATCATCAATATTTAAATTTTTTGAAATAACTAATATAACTTATCTAAAAGGGATCAGCCATCCTTTGATCCTTATTTTATATATTAATTATTTACTATATGCTATAAATTAAAACGAAGTCTGTCTAGCTCTGATCAGGAATTGATTTAAGTGCCTCCTGTATAGGCGCACCAAATTCTGACAGCATTGGCGCAGAATCTTGCCACCATAGCGGTGACATTTGGGTTAGAGTCTGAAAGGAGCCATTTTATATGCAGTTCTTCGGATCGTCCAGGTCGCTCGTCAAATATCTTTAGGGTAGATTTATTTTGCAGATCTCTATAAAGGGAGCAACGGAAAAATACATGGTCAATGGTCTCAATTTCTCCAGAATTTCATGGGCATAGTCTGTCTTTGAAGAGTACTTGTCTGTACTTCCCATATAAAACTGCTGACGGCAGAATATGGAACTTGGCCAGAGTGAACGCCCTTCTGTGAGATGGTATCTCTAGATGGGTTAGGTATTCAGCTGGAAGCGACAGCCTTTTTTTTTTTTTTTTTTTTTTTAAAGCATGCAACAGCTCCAACCAGACCCTCCAAGTGTCCCTATTTTCCAGGGACAGTCCTGGATGTACAGAAGCCGTCCAGGTTTCTGACTTGGTCCTGTAATGTCCTGCTTTTCCTTAGGATATCCCTATTTTCACATGAGAAATGTTGGAAGGCATGGAGTTATGTGACCCGTGAGTCATGGAGATAAGTAATGATACAATCTTTAGAAGACATCTGAAGGAAGCCCTCTATAGGAAAGTTTTTTATGTTTAATGTTTTGTTGTGTTTTTATATATGTTGGAAGCTGCCCAGAGTGGCTGGGGCAACCCAGTCATATGGGCAGGGTATAAATAAAATAAAATAAAATAAAATAAAATAAAATAAAATAAAATAAAGTATAAAATATAAAATATAAAATATAAAAAAAATATAAAATATAAAATATAAAATATAAAATATAAAATATAAAATATAAAATAAAATAAAATATAAAATAAAATATAAAATAAAATAAAATATAAAATAAAATATAAAATAAAATATAAAATAAAATATTGAATATGACAGTGGTGGCTAACCTTGGCACTCCAGATGTTTTGGAACTACAACTCCCATCATCCCTAGCTAACAGGACCAGTGGTCAGGGATGATGGGAGTTGTAGTCCCAAAACATCTGGAGTGCTAAGGTTAGCCACCACTGGAATATGACATCCCTGTTTTCATTGGAGAAATGTTGGAGGGTATGCTTCTCATCTTGCTTTTCTTCTGACAAGAAATGCTCTGGGGGGGAGGAGACAAAAAATGGGGGGTCAAGGAGGGTCAGTTGGTGGGGGAGTGAGAAAAGTCCCTATTTTCATTTGAGTAATATTGGAGCGTCTGTTGTACCACATGATATGTTGGGGGGATTCCCTGTCCTGTGTTTCAGCAATGGACATGGGCTTTTCTAAAAATGACTTGTAGCAGTCTGACCATTGCTGGGAGGAAGGAGGAATAGCTGTGTACAGTCATACCTTGGAATCCGCTCCGGAAGTCCGTTCGGCTTCCAAGGCACGGCTTCCAATTGGCTGCAGGAGCAGCCAATCGGAAGCCGCGGAAGCCCCGCCGGACATTTGGCTTCCAAAAGAACATTCACAAACCGGAACAGTCACTTCCGGGTTTGCGGCGTTCAGGAGCCAAAACGTTCGACTGCTAAGGTATGACTGTATTAATTACCTCTTTATCCAGGTTTCAGTGCTGCTCATTCTTCGAATGCCTTTGCCTCGCTCGAATGTTGTTTACAGGACTGCAATGCCGCCTGTTGTGCAAAGGTAAGAGTCACTTGCACTACCCCGCCTAATTTTACCTCAGGCCCCACCCACCGCTGTCAGGCAGAGCTCAGAAGGTCGCCCATGAGCTCATGTGTTCTCCCAAAGAATTTCCAAATTTATTATTACGGTCACAGACCAGTACCAACCCACATACAGTATCAAAATAATAATAATAAAACACGATAGGGACAATACAGATATAGCAACAATTAAAAATGTATAAAAAATTAAAAATGTAATCTAAAATTATCACTTAAGGCCTTAATCATTATGATACCTGTAACGCCGCTTGTTCCCTAAGTTTTATGGCAATCGAACAGAATTTGGCTACTCTTAACGTGATCTCAGGATCCTTGTCCTCTACCAGGGATTTTAGACATTGAAGTTTGGATTCATTTGGAGATTTGGTGGTCAGGGATGATGGGAATTGTCGTCCCGAAACAGCTGGAGGGCCGAGTTTGGGGGGGTGCCTGCTTTAATCCATACAAAGAGAAATCCCTAAATCGGGGGGGGGGGACACATCCTCCAAGTACTCCAGCGCCCCGCCCTCCACCTCCATCCAGCTGCGGGCGAGGGTTGTTAATTAGGGAAGGGGGGGAGCAAGGCTGGTGTTGTCCTTCCGTCTCTCCACCCCCGCCCCCCGCAGCTGCCTTCTGTCGTGCCCTTGCCACCTCCCCTCCCGCTTTACCAGGCTTTACGAGCCTGGGAAAGTCTTCCACACGCCGAGGTGTCAATTGCCTCCCACGCCCCGCCTGCCCTATGTTCTAGGTACCATACACATATGTCTTCCCTCCGTGGGGCAAATAGTCTCTTTGGGAAGGTGCAATTCAGATAAGGAAAACGGTATAGGAAAAAGAATTGAACCCCCCCCCCATAATGCCACAACCCTAATTCTTTACCTAAATACTATACATCAGAGATACCAAAGAAGACAGGACTATAAAACACAACAGCAGATTTTGAGGGGTTCCTGAAAATATTTTTTCCAAACATAGTGTCTAGGCAACAAAGCAACTGAACAATTTAGCGTTAATAAGGGCAAAAATTTAACCTATCAGTTATTCTGACCTCATAGCTAAGCATACACAGTGCAAGGATTTGAACTGCCTGCAACTATTTGGAAAAGAGATGTCAAGGCCCTAGTGGAAATGTCCACAAAACAGCAGCCCTGTACGTGACAATAATGAACTCAAACGGAGTTTTGACAACATCTGAAATCTGCTAAAAGTTGACAGTTCTGACGTTGAATAGTAAAGTGTTGGGTGTCCTGAATTTCGAAAAGAAGTTTTTGTGAAATGCTTTGTCACCAGCGTTTGGTATTTTCCACAGAGAGACATAAGCCCAAACCTAAAACATGGCACAAAACTATCCCCAACCCTTTTCTTCCCATCTTTTAAGTTTATTTCTGAATGCAACCTTCACAGGACAATATTCGGATAGCTACATGCGAATTTGAAATGTGAAGGGTTAGAAGGTAGATTTTAACCAACATTCATTTTAGCTCACTAATCTTTTTTTGCCTGTGTATACGTGTTTTCCTGGAAGTGTTTGCGTGGTGATAATGTGTTTATGCCTGGTTGTTTGCCTGCCTATGAATGTAGACTTCTAATAGAACTTGAGTAAGGGAAATATAAGTGATAAGATTTGATAAGATAATAAATAAGATAAGACACAAGATTTGTTAAAGACAGAGATATAGAATTTGTAAGGAGAAATAAGAGGCAAGATAAGAAAAGTAACATTAGCAAGAAGAACATAGCATTAGATAATGAGAGGAAATTGCTAAAGATGATATACAATGAAACGTAGAGGGAAAGACAGGAGGAAGTCAAACCAAAATGTTAAGGAAAGAAGAAAGGGAAATTAAGAGTACTGTGTGTATTTTGTGTTTGTGTATTTTTATTTTTTTTTTGTAGTTTGTACGTGATAAGTTATATGTAATGTTTAAAACCCAATAGAAATTATTTTTTTAAAAAAAAATGAATGTAGACTTATTTCCTCTGTGCATGTTTATTGGGACATACGACATGAGGGTTTAATGTGCGTTTAGGAAAATCAGAAATGGCACAACTGAGGGCCTGCACAATAACTTTGATATTCAGCTAACAAGCCCTCTTAAACTCCTCAATCCGCCCCTTCAAATGATTCCTCTGCTGCTCCCTTTGAATCCTGCCGACAATGGCCAGGGTTTCCGCAGTCCACCACGCAGCCACGGCGGCACAGCCACAAAGCCAGCAAACCCTGACAGGAATTCTTTGGCAGGCTCCTGGTTGCTGAGGCGAATGAGAAGGGCACTTCCTACCGCAAAGCCCTCTTACTGCCACGGGCCTCTTTCTCTCCTTTTGTTTGATAGACACTGAGCCATAATAATCTCATTCCGCCCCAAGGGGGACAACAGCTTTTGTGAAGCAGACTTTTACAAACTGTTTTGACCCCATCATTCCCTGCTTCTCCCTCTACACACACCCACACCCACCCACACACACCCACACCCTGCCGGCTGTATCATTGTCACACAATTAAATCAGCGGTCCTATTTGCCCTTGTTTCCTGCTAATCGTTTGCTCACAGCCAGGATTAGTGACTTGGGGTGATATTTTAGAATAGAATAGAATAGATTTTATTGTCATTGTCCCCTTCGGGGACAACGAAATTACTCGGCTGCTCCATCCACCCAGATAGGGCACTCCACGCAAAGACAAAGCAACTACAAAAACACTGATTAAAACCATACACACTGATTAAAACCATACACACTGATTAAAACCATACACACTGATTAAAACCATACAATGATAAAACATAACAGGTAAGATTAGATGACTTCAAAGTCCAGGCTTCCCATTCAAGGCCGCAATCGCTCTGGAGAAGAAGCTGTTTCTAAGACGGCTTGTTCTTGTTGTCATCGTCCTGTATCTCCGTCCCGATGGCAAAAGTTCAAAGAGACGGTGACCAGGATGCAATGGATCTTTCACTATGTCCAGTGCCTTTCTGTGGCACCTCATGGCATAAATCTGCCATGGAAAGCGAGCAGCCAACAATGCTCTCTGCTTTTAAATTTCCCATGTTGGTTCTGCCACAGGATTCCCACTCTGGTTCCCACTCCACTGGCACTGCTGCTACTAATAAATAAATAGGAACAGACAAGCAAAAATGGAACCATTCCCCAAAGCGTAATTTCGAACAGACACTTGGGGCGGTGTTGGGAACCTCAGCAACTTTAAGGGAGATGTCTGTGGGGGAAATATATTTGTAACTTCGCAGAACAATTGGGTGGGAAGGAATTAAAAGGTCCAGCTCTGTTGAAAAGACAGTGGACTGAATAAAAACTTTGGGTCAAGGTTTGAGTAGAGCAGAGGTGACTCCCTGCTCTGTGTCTGCCATACGGACAAGGTTTGTGTGTGTGTGTGTGTGTGTGTCTTGCACTGATGATGATTCAGGATATGATGGTAGAGAACAGCAGACAACCACACCTGACAATTTCAACACAGTTGCTCAGTAAGAGCAGTCAGGTAATAGAGACCTTTTCTTCTGGGGAACTGTTACACCCTTTGGACACGCGGGGACAATTTCATACATTGCGGAAAATGACACAAATAACACTCTCTTTCCCATTCGGTATTCCTCTTATGTACTGAAGACCTTGAGATAAAGATGCAAAAGAACCAGAAACCTTTATTCCAGCCACCCTGGTTGTCACATTGATATATGGAAGGGAGAAGCCAGGGCTTTCACTTAGAGGAGAGCAGCAAACTTAGGCTCTCTACATTAGAAAACTGAGGTGCAATATCTGTCCATTGCTGGAGGGAGGGGGTAGAGGCTGTTGGGGTTTTTCAAAGCATAAATCCAGCCCCCTGCCCCTATTGCTGGCCAGAAGAGGGGGCAATTCCAAAGGGATCCTTGATTCTGCCAGAGAACAGGATCACTGCGGATCAGTTGGGAAAGCAAGTTTTGAGAGATATTGAATATTTTAATCATATAAACCAGGCATCCCCAAACTGCGGCCCTCCAGATGATTTGGCCTACAACTCCCATGATCCCTAGCTAACAGGACCAGTGGTCAGGGATGATGGGAATTGTAGTCCAAAACATCTGGAGAGCCGAAGTTTGGGGATGCCTGAATATAAACCAAAGCAGCTAGCTCCCACCCCACCCCTGTTCACTAACTTACTGTCTCATCTTCCTTTAATACTTCCAGTTACCATCCTAGTTCTCTCCCACTCCCTTAAAGAAACCGAGTAGTCCATTATCCTACACTCTCGCTCATCACTTCCCTATCTCCCTCTCCTAGAATAAAATCCACCCTTTTCCAGTTCTTACTTCCTCCCTTAGCACCGCCTCACTTCCAATGAGCACAGTCTGTTTTTATGACTTACTAGACCCCATTAATTACGAAGAGCCAACTCCAGCTATTCAGTCAATGGAAGGGTGAGAGATTATTTAAGGGGTTAGACAGAATTAAAACCCGGCAGATGTCACCTTTAAAAAGTAACTCATAAGGTAAGGAGCTCTGATATGAATTCTGAGAGGCAGCTGGGAATGTCACTTGCTTCAGGACTAGAGACCCTGGATGTGGCAAAAATGCCCTTAATCCAATCATATTGGGGTGTGCGCGCAAACGACCTTTGCAGCATCAGATGTTCTTTAAAGAATAAACTACTATGAAGTGACTTGTGGAAATAAAATCATGAAAAACAAGTGTAATCATATGTGTTTGTAGTTAATTCTGTTTCTAATACAAATATTTTGGTAATTTCTACAGTAACCATTTTACTTCCACAATCACTATTGATGTTATATTTATTATTATTTATTAAATTTCTATACTGCCCTCCATCCATACACCACAGGCTTACAATAAAGGTTCAGGATGCTATTCATGAAGTTGCACCTATAATTCTTTCAAATGACACCAGTGTTTCATCAACCAACCAACCAACCAACCCATCATTTTATTTGTATACCACCTTTCCAAAGCTCAAACAATGCTCAATGTGGCTTGCAACATGTTAAAAATCACACAATTCCAAGCTTAACAAAAGTAGCCGTAAACAATAAAAATATCAAAAAGTACACAACCAAACCGAACGATTTCCACATAAATCATAATATCATGAGATCAATCGTAAGATCTAAAGATACAAAAATTTAATATCAATAACAACAACCCCCACCCTACAACCCACCAGAAACAATACCCCAGGCCAAGACTCAGATTTTGTAGCTGGAGTCAGTCTAGGTCAGGTGGAAAAAGGTCTTCAAGGCGAGGAGCAGATCTTCCACAATTCACAGCCAAGATGGTCAAGTTTTAGCAAAGAAGCTGCTCAAAACAGGATGGGATATATAGGGCGGCAATTTAGAAGTATTTCACAACACATCCCTGCCACTATCAGATGTGTGTATAGAGTTGAACCACACTGTGGTTTAATGACCACAGTCTTTGTTGATTTCACTTTTCAGGACTGCTGTCATTAGCAAGAGTCTCCTGAAGGACTGAATGGATTGCACTAAATGAAGCTTCCCAGCTCTTTCCAGACTTGGGAAGGCGGTGCTTCCAGATTGGCAGCTCCTAGTGCTGCCCAATGATTGCTTTTCTGCTGCAAGCTACATGTGGAATTGCAAGAGACTTTCCGCATTTCAGGAGTATGCGTGACAATAATTGTGCACCCACACTATAGGGCACGACACAATTGTGTCACTGGGGAAGGGAGCACCCTGTTTAAAAATAATAATTTTAAATCAACTGCTAATAACTTTCAAAAAAATCATGCTAAAACGCCTTTTCGCTAAAGAGCTGTTGAGGAACAGTTTTATTTTTAAGGCAAAATGGCATCTTATCACAAATGAAGCAATTTATGAAAAATAAGTATGCTGATGAAAGGACACTGGTAATAGGGAAGATGTACTGAAATAGATGCTCACCTGCTGGATTTAGCATAACACATATCAAAAGTATGGGTTTTTCCCCCCAAAGAAAAACTACTGTATTCCGAAGTAAAACACCTAGTGTGGATGCTTCCCTTAGCAGACTGCATATTCCCTGTCCATGGTGCTGAATGGTCTGCTACTACTAAAGTAAAAGGTAAAGGGACCCCTGACCATTAGGTCCAGTCGTGTCCGACTTTGGGGTTGCGGCGCTCATCTCACTTTATTGGCTGAGAGCCGGCGTACAGCTTCCAGGTCAATGTGGCCAGCATGACAAAGCCGCTTCTGGTGAACCAGAGCAGCGCACGGAAACGCCGTTTACCTTCCTGCCAGAGCGGTTCCTATTTATCTACTTGCACTTTGACGTGCTTTCGAACTGCTAGGTGGGCAGGAGCTGGGACCGAGCAACGGGAGCTCACCCCATCACAGGGATTCAAACTGCCGACCTTCTGATCGGCAAGCCCTAGGCTCTGTGGTTTAACCCACAGTCCCTGTGGTTTAACCTGGGTCCCTACTAAAGTACCTTTTCATAACTCAGTACAGTGGTACCTCGGGTTACATACGCTTCAGGTTACAGACTCTGCTAACCCAGAAATATTACCTCGGGTTAAGAACTTTGCTTCAGGATGAGAAAAGAAATCGGGCAGCGGCAGTGGGAGGCCCCCTTAGCTAAAGTGGTGCTTCAGGTTAAGAACGTTTTCAGGTTAAGAACGGACGTCCGGAACGAATTAAGTACGTAACCAGAGGTACCACTGTACAAAAACATTTTTTGTTTCATCCTTTAATATTATGCCCGTTGAAGTGCTTGTGGAGGATCTTAAATTGGTAGCACCAGGAATCTAAAACTGCCTTCGCTTGCTTGATGCCTTCCAGATATTTTGGACTACAACTCCCATCAGCCCCAGGCAGCACAGTGAAGACAGTGGTGACTTGTTCAGTGCATAAGCAAATTTAAAAGCAAGGAAACACTCACCACCACCCCAAAAGGAAAGCTGCAAATGGATGCTGGGTGGATATATATATTTTTTAAAAATATATTATTGCAAAAAACCCTACATGGCTAAGCTGACACAAGTAAGGCTTAGACTTAGCAACAAACCCTTTTTTAATTACATGAATGAACTATAATAATAATAATAATAATAATAATAATAATAATAATAACTGACATGCTTCCTCTTCCACTGCCTTGTAACATAGATTATTGCTGCATCTGAACTTCAGAAACGGTGGGTTGCTCAAAACACTAGTTGTTAACAAGCCAAACAGTTTCTGACCTGTTAAAAAACAACAACTATGGTTTGAATAGTTGCTAATCAGGAGGGGAAGCTTTCAGTTGCCTCCCTTCATATTCAGTGGGGAAGAAGAGCCTGAGGCTGGTGTTACATCAGAACCAGGTCATGGTCTCTGAAAAACATGTTCCGGGAACTGGAACTTGGAGGAAGTACATTTCTGAAACAGGAGAACTCACAGCTATTGCCCCTGAGGAAGACATTCTGTCAAAAGGTGTTGGGCAGTGGACAGTTTGCAATAAATTATCCAACAGCAACAGTTAGAGAACTTACTATTTCCTTTTTCTTCTCTCTCTTTCTCTCTCCCCATTTTTTTTTCTTGCTTGAATTGTTCAGTAAAGTGATAAGTCAGAATATATTTTATGGAAGTAATAGGAGTAGCCTTTTCTTATATGATACTTCTAGAGGATTCTCAAGATTTTAATAACACAATACAGACAGTATTGAAAGACAGTGCACATGGTTTGATGTTTAAAACAATATTTTATTTATTACACATTTAATATGTCCAATTTATATATTACAAATTCATAATGAAGCTGTATACATGGTTTAGGGTTTTTTAAATAAATAAATAAATAAATAAATAACTTTATATATTACAAATATATAAAAGGAGAAGTGGTAAGGGAGCACCTAGCTACTTTGAATTAATTCAGATCTCCAGGGTCTGTTGAGCTACACTCAATGGTAATAAAGAGCTTGCAGATATCATTTCAGAGCCTCTGTCTATAATCTTTGAGAATTCTTGGAGAACAAATGAGGTCCCTGCAGACTGAAGGGGGACAAATGTTGCCCCATCTTCAAAAAGGGAAAAAGAAGAAGACCCAAGTAACTACTGACCAGTCAGCTTGACGTCAATACTAGGAAAGGTCCTTAAACAGATAATTAAATGGTCAATCTGTGAGCACTTAGAAAAAGATGCTGCTTTTACTAAGACCCAGCATGGGTTTCTCAAAAACAAGTCATGCCAGACGAATATTATTTCCTTTTTTGATAGAGTTACAAGCTTGGTGGATCAGGGGAATGCTGTGGACATAGTGTATCTTGATTTTTTTTTTACAAAGTTCCCCATGAAATTCTTGTGGAGAAGCTGACTGATGGAATCCAAAGAGTGTTCAAAGGTTCCTCAACATCCTGGGAAAAAGTGACGAGTGGGGTACCACAGGGATATACACACACACACACACACACAGAGTGGTACCCCCGGTTACATACGCTTCAGGTTACATATGCTTCAGGTTACAGACTCTGCTAACCCAGAAATATTACCTCAGGTTAAGAACTTTGCTTCAGGATGAGAACAGAAATCGGGCAGCGGCGGCACAGCGGCGGGGGGAGGCCCCATTAGCTAAAGTGGTGCTTCTGGTTAAGAACGTTTTCAGGTTAAGAACGGACCTCCAGAACAGATTAAGTACGTAACCAGAGGTACCACTGTATACTGTATTATTCTTTGTAAAAGACGATATGTTTTCCTTAGAAATAATTGGCAAACATTGCGGGTCATCTCATATACAGATGGCTGAGGTGGGACGGGCAATTGCTGGCAGGCAGACTGTAGACTAGCGATTGGTGGTGGTGACCTCCCCCCCAAAACCAAGCTCAACAAGTTTTTCCAATCCCCCCCTCCAATTTTATTTTGTTGCGGTCCAAAAAAATAGGGGTTGTCTTATACATGGGGGGGGGTGTTATACATGGAAAAATATGGTGAACACACACACACACACCACCCATGATAAGGTTGTGTTCAACATAACACCAAGTAATTAGTTCCGACAATGGAAGGATTTCTGCTTGTGCAACAGAACTCCCCCCCTTTCTCTACCCCGGGCCCCCAATCTGTTCTAGGGGTTCCTCCATCCCTCCACAGCAGATTTGGGAGGGCACAGGTCACACATCAGGGTAGGAGAGGGGAGAAAGTCCTGTTGGGCAAGCAGAAATCCCTTCCCTGATTGGGCAGTTTTGTTGAATACCTCACTAAGGCAGTTCACAGCTAACTAAAATACAAGCACATCAAAACCAATACAATAAATGCAGCAGTACTCATAACTATCTGAGGTGGAGCGAGTCATAATAGACCTTGAAGAGTAAACCAATAGGTTTTCAAGAAGCAGTGGAAGGACTTTACCTTTGGTGCTGATCTTTTTTTTTTCTTTTTTTCTTCCAGATTTCTTTCTTTATTGAACAGATTCATGCTTTACAAAAATAAACATCACCATTATATAATACTTTCATGTCTCTTATTGTACATCTCATTTGTTCACTAATACAAAGTATCTAATATCTCAATGGCATCTCATGCCCATAAAGAAAACAAATAGAAGAAAGTAAGAAAAAGAAACAGAAAAGAAAGGAGAGGGGGGAAAGGGGGGGGGGAGAGAAGAAACAAAAAATAAAAGAAGAAGAGAGAAAAAGAAAAGAAAAGAAAAGATAAAGATATAAACAAAAAACAAAAAACCGATTGTATATATAGACTTCCTGTCCAACCCAAAAACATAGTCAAGTAATAAAAGTGAATGTCTTCCTAATTATTATACCTTTTTAAACCTTATTTCTAATACATTCTTTTGTCTTCCTGCACCTTTACCACTCTTACTTAACTTCTACCTATTCGAAGGTCACTCAAAAGCTGTCATGATTACCTTTGGTGCTGATCTTGGGGAGGAGATTCCATAGGGGGGGTGGCATGAAAGAGAAATCCCACTCATTGGTTACTGCCAGATGGGGAACCTGCAAGGTGTGGTAGAACCAGAAGGGTCTCACTCATGCATCTCAGTGACCGGGTAGCTCCATTATGGCATGATGCATTCTCTCAAGTAACTTCGCCCTAAGTTGGCGAGAGCTTTATACATCATCAATAAAACCTTAAACTTGGCCATGTAGCAAACTGGCACCAAGGGCATATCTTTCAAAAGCAGGTGGGTATCTAGCCTCTGCATGCTGCATCTGAATAATAATAATAATAATAATAATAATAATAATAATAATAATAATTTATTTATACCCCGCCCATCTGGCTGGGGTTCCCTAGCCACTCTGGGCGGCTTCCAACAGAATATTAAAAACAATACAGCATCAAACATTAAAAGCTTCCCTAAACAGGGCTGCCTTCAGATGTCTTCTAAAGGTCTGGTAGTTGTTGTTTTCTTTGACATCTGGAGGGAGGGTGTTCCACAGGGCGGGTGCCATTACCGAGAAGGCCCTCTGCCTGGTTCCCTGTAACACATCTGAAAAGCATGTGAAGACAAGGAGATTTCAGAAAAACAGAAAGTGCCAAAACTAAAGACAGAAAGATGGTCTATGCCAGGAAATAACCATTTATTGGCAATGAATCAAGAGGCTTGTTTTGCTCACTTTCAGCGTGTGACTGATTGCTCTTTTGGTGTCAAATGGAATTTAGGTTTGACTGGCTAATGACCCATGGGTATGTGCCTGAGGGTTATCTTTCCCTTGGTTTCCATGCTCAAGTCATCTGGAACAATTGCTCTACACTGTACAAAATCTACAGAGTCTTTATTTTTCTCTGCTTGTGATTTGGACAACACACGTAATGAAGTGAGGTGCCAGTGGGGGCCCCTCTTAGATCTAGAGAAAACTGGGGTGATGAGAGGTTCCCTTCCGCAGAATAGTGAGTAATTGTGAGGCCATTTTGCGCCACCAAGTCCAGAGCACAATCTGCTCCAGCAATCTCCTGCTGCTATCTATTCGTTGTAATGAGATATCTCATTTCACCAAAGCCAAGAGTTGAAATTCAATGTATTTTCTGGTTTAGCACCAATTGCAGAGTTTGTGGTCACACTCACCTATGGTTTATGACTCTGTCTGGCTGCTTAGATTCTAGAGTCTGCATCGCCTCTGGCAGTTGCAACCTTTGCTATGCATTTCTGCCAGAACGGATGATGTGTGAACAACAAAGGAACAATTTGATGCATAAGTAGCATAAAATGCAATCATAGCAGGACCGTGAAGTATCTGCATGGTTGTGAAATAGGCCAAAGCTCACTAGAAGAGCATTTGCTTTTCATGCAGAAGCTTCCGAGTTCAATCCAGTTAGGAATTAGAATGTTATCCATTCACTGGGAATGTGTGTTAAAACATTTGTCAGTCCCTATCCTTAGACTGACTATCTTTGCTTCTCTCTGAGGTAGTCATGAGAATGTGAAAGCAGCCTGCTGGATCAGGTCAATGGCCTATCTAGTCCAGCAACCTGTTCTCATAGTGGCCAACCTGTAACTAAGCCACAAGCAGAAACCAAACCATGTCTCATCTCAATAAGTGGCAGCTGCTGGGAGCCTAGTTTCATGGTGCTGCCCCAGTCCACTCTGTCCACAGGGGTATCCTCAGTGAACCTCCAAAAGCTTCTTTCCTGATCTACCAGTGTGGTGTAATGGTTAAGAGCGGCAGACTCGTAATCTGGGGAACCGGGTTCGCGTCTCCGCTCCTCTACATGCAGCTGCTGGGTGACCTTGGGCTAGTCACACTTCTTTGAAGTCTCTCAGCCCCACTCACCTCACAGAGTGTTTGTTGTGGGGGAGGAAGGGAAAGGAAAATGTGAGCCGCTTTGAGACTCCTTCGGGTAGTAATAAAGTGGGATATCAAATCCAGACTCTTCCTCTTCCTCCTCCTCCTCCTCCTCCTCCTCCTCTTCCTCTTCTTCCTCCTCCTCCTCCTCCTCCTCCTCCTCCTCTTCCTCCTCCTCCTCTTCTTCTACCTGGAAAGGTCTTTGAACTCTATCTAAAGGAACATGTTTAGCTCTTCTGACTTGCTGCCTAAAACAGAAGAGGAAAAAATGTCGAGAAATTCTCATTCTCTGCATGAATTAGCAGAACTAAACTAAAGTATTGCTAGAGGAACACTCGACCGAAAGTTGCTTCAGCCCATAGTAAGAAGAGGTTCTAAAATTAATTATATAACAATGTCACGGTCCGGCTGGATGCAGAGGAAATGGTGTGAGGCACCAACTGCGGATTCCCCCAAAGGGGAAGAAGGCTCAAAGCCAGAGGATTGGTGGTGGGACAACAAGGAATGATCAGAGGGAGAAGAGGAAGCAGACTGGGAGGAGGAGGTGTCAGAAACTGAAGAGGTAACAGGGTTTAGTGAGCAGGAGGAGGCTGTGGCAGAGAGTGGTTCAGACTCAGAGGCAGGAGAGGGGCCAGGAGACAGAGGCAAGGCAGGCTGCTGAAGAATCCAGGGAGCAGCTCCCCTCTCCACTGGTCTCCCAGAACCAGAAGTAGTAGGAAGAGAGAGGAGCAAAGACAGGCAAGATGGCAGAGACTCAGATTGCTTGGGACGGAAGCGAGAAGGAGACTTAGAGAGCAATGGGAATGAGGGGGCCTCCAGTCCTCGCAACTGCCTCATTGGGGCAAGACCTACTGGGAAGAGTTGCTGTGATCACTAGGCCTGAGCTGTTTTGGTTTCTTTGAAGAAAGAGTTCATTTCACCGACACCAGGTGTTGTCTTGCTCACCTGCTCCTGACTCTGGCTACTGACAGAGATTACTATGCATAAATATTACTACACAATATTGATATGCAACCAGACCATTATTGCTTCGATAATAACTGGTATGTAATTATAACTGACACACACACACACACACACATGTCTTTATTTTTTATTTCATAATAATAACAAAAAACCAACAACCCTCAAAGTGTTTTACAAAAAGATAAAACAGTGAAATCACAAAAAATACAACAATAAAACATGCAAAAGTTAAATACTGAAACAGATTAAAATTAGCTCAACTTTCAAAGCATCTGGGTAGGTTTGTCTAAACAAGAATGTCTGTAGCAATTATTGTCCACAGATACTATTCTTCCACTGTCTCATCTGTGCCCTACAGAGAGCCACTCCCATGTTGACATTAATGTCTTTAAAACTGTTTTTAAAATTTTCTGACCACTAGAGGGCACAGGGGCCATTTTTTCATAGTGCATACAAAATCTACGAAACGGATACATTAACATATATAATAACCCTTATAGAATTGCCTTGAAATATGTAATGGCTCTGGCATACACCAAATTGACTCACTTGCCCTTTGCTACAGAGACTGGTCATCAGAAGAAAGGCAGCCGTCTGGTTCGGGGTGGGAAGGTGCAGGATAAACAAATACCCATTTACTTATCCTGTGTTTCAGTGAAAAGCAAGAACTGTAGACTCAGAAGACGTGGATTTTCTTGGGGGCATTCTGAGGTTTATTTTAGGATAGGGAAAGAACTACCAACAATTCCCCATGACAATTTAAAAGTTAGCCATCTGGTTGTCAGGTGTGTGTTTGTGTGTTTTTTAGGTATGCCTTCCAGGTACCTTGTACACATACACAGTGGGGAGCTCCAGAAATAAATTAGACTTAAATTACTCTTTGGAAACAAAATAAATCAGATAGGATAATAGTACCATCTCTTTATCTCATTTGTTCCCATACAATTAGGAGTTTTACTGCCATGTTGTGACAGGTGACTGTGTTTGACCTTTGACGGTTGGTTGGCTGGCTGGTGCTCAAACTAATGAAGACCCTTAATGGATTGGCTTTCGTGAGTCTCGGAGTGGAGGGGTTAAAGAGAGGGAGAATGGTATGGCAGACAGAGTCCAGAGAAGATCCTTCAATTAAACCCGAAGTCTATTAGCAAAGAAATATTGAGGAGGTCGAGAGAACAAGCAATGATTTAACTACCCGGAGGTCTTTGTGATTCATTAGAATTATTATTCCATTCGTTCGTCCATTCATTTATTTTTAAAACCCACCTCAACTCCTGCTATTTACCGTTGACCATCCATATGGAATGCTTCGTGGTAGGACAGCCTAGAGCAGAGAGAGAGAGAGAGAGAGACCTCTTGGTCCTTCAAGGCTGGAAATAAGACGCCAATCCTGCCCAGTCCACAATCATTCTTGCATCAGAAAAGGGATTGAGGACAAATGAAGCCATATTGGAAGCAAATAAGGAGTGATGCTTGCAAAAATGGAAGTCGATCTCTGCGATAAGCAAGACTTTGGGGGGCTTAATTGTTTTGCATGATGTAAATAAATGACAATAACAGAGGAGGAGGGGGCAGGAGGCAAGAAACTGACCCATGTGGAGGCCATTTAAAGCAGCAGGGGGAAGAGGAGGAGGATCTGGTGAGGACAGGAGACAGGTTGAGTAACTTTAGGGTAATAATAGTTTTCTTTAAAAAAAGAAAACGGTGGAAATAAACATGGTTTCTTTGGGTAGGAGTTAATGTGGGATCTGTGCTGTATGTATGTACCGGGTGTTAAAGATGAATCAAAGTACAGCCTTTGCCCCTCCCCAAATTTAATCTAGATTTACCCATTTCAGAGAAAACTAGCTAAATAATTAAAAAAAAACAAAACTGTTGCAGTATCTCAGCGATCTATTTGCAGCCTTACTCCCAGCAGCCCTTGAGGCAACCGGCAAACAATTTTGTTAATGGTGCTCAGTATATGGACAAAATCTGCAGAACACCTCCCCAACTCAAGGTTTGTTAAAAATGACTGATTTGAGGGCTTTCCCATAACACGAGCTTTTTATTCTCCCCCTCCTTTTTAAAATTAATTTTGTTTGTTTTTCTTGACATCCAGCCCAAATAAGAGATCTGGGAA
>JAWWNH010000026.1:3247500-3255000 GCA_034641385.1 Darevskia mixta | reverse complement strand
TTTCCCAGATCCAGCTTTTTACAGAACGAAGGAGGGAAAGGTTGCAGAAAGAGGGTTAGGTGAAACATAGGAAGCTTCCTTATACTGGGTCAGACCATAAGCCAGGGGTAGGCAACCTAAGGCCTGTGGGCCGGATCCGGCCCAATCGCCTTCTCAATCTGGCCCGCAGACGGTCCGGGAATCAGCATGGTTTTTACATGAGTAGAATGTGTGCTTTTATTTAAAATGCATCTCTGGGTTATTTGTGGGGCATAGGAATTCGTCCATTCCCCCCCCCCCCAAAAAAAATAGTCTGGCCCACCACATGGTCTGAAGGACGGTGGACCGGCCCACGGCTGAAAAAGGTTGCTGACCCCTGCCATAAGCCCATCTAGCTTAGTATTGTCAACTGGTAGCACCTCTCTGATGTTCCAGGCAGGAGCTTTCCCCAGCCTTACAGGGACTGAACTTGGGACCTTCTGCATGCAAGTCAGATAGGATACTCTGTCACTGAGCCACAGCATGCATTGGCAGCCTTTGAAGGCGAGTGTCCACGTTACCGCTTGACCACCATCTGTCTCAGGAGACAATGGTGGAGTGCATCTTCAGGGGTCAATTCAAAGTGTTAGAGAGTTGCAGCTCCTGCTGTGGCTGTAGAGACCGATATGGGAGAGACATGTTTTGTTGCAGGTGGGGGCAGATGCAGATTTACATACATACAGATACATGAACCAAGGTCACCCAGTGAGCTTCATAGCCGAGAGGGGATTTGAACCCTGGTCTCCCAGGTCCCAGGTCCTATGGGACCCAGGTGGCGCTGTGGGTTAAACCACAGAGCCTAGGGCTTGCTGATCACAAGGTCGGCGGTTCGAATCCCTGCGACGGGGTGAGCTCCCGTTGCTCGGTCCCAGCTCCTGCCCACCTAGCAGTTCGAAAGCACATCAAAGTGCAAGTAGATAAATAGGAACCGCTCTGGCGGGAAGGTAAACGGCATTTCCGTGCGCTGCTCTGGTTCACCAGAAGCGGCTTAGTCATGCTGGCCACATGACCTGGAAGCTGTACGCTGGCTCTCGGCCAATAAAGCGAGATGAGCGCCGCAACCCCAGAGTCGGACACAACTGGACCTAATGGTCAGGGGTCCCTTTACCTTTACCTCCCAGGTCCTAGCCCAACACTCTAACCGCTGCACCACAGTGGCTCCTCCAGGGACTTTTAGCAACTTGGGGGTCATTTAGATCTGGAAAATGGTATGTGGGGGCGAGTAGCTGACTTGTCCCCAGTACAACTTCTCTGATCAAAACAAGAGTGCCCCGCAGCTGCTTTCACATGTGTGCTTGTGGAAGGGGGAAGCAGAGTGATCTGATCCTGGATCGTTTGTTTCCTAATTCATTTGCCCTCATGCAAGTTTTATTTTTAAAGGCTACTTAAAAAAAAATCTCTTTCACTTTGACAAGTGCCGGCCTCTCTATACAACCACTTTTCCAAGTAAAAAAGATCAAACCCCCCTCCTCTCCATCAAAGCTCTAGGAAGACTTTTGAAGGGAAAACTCAGCAGGGCAGGTTTGTCAAGCCCATGTTTAATCTTGTTTTCAGTTCCTCTTTCCTCGAAAGCCCCTTTGTTCCCGAGATTCTCATTTCCTTTCTGTGAGGGTGAGGACAGAGCAGGTTGCCAGGCAGGGAGGAATGTGGCCGAAGTCATCCCCGAGAGATACATCTTTGGGGAGTTCTTACCAGATCCTACAAAAACGGCCTCGTCCTTCCTCTTAATTCATTCCAGCCAGTCCAGAAACTTGGTTCGGGTGGATGACATTCAGAGTATCGAGATAATTCAGGAGCTAACTCCACACCCACAATGTCAGGAGTGTGTGCAAAAGCCAGGCCCTGGGACCAGCAGAGCTTCGGCTTGCTCTGGAGAGCCAGGGCGCGGCCACACAGGTGAAGCTGCTTGATAATTTACTGAACCTGGTGAGGCTGAGTGGTAACTCGCTGCACCTGGTGTCAAGAGCCAGCAGGAGATATAAGGCCAGCATTTCACCTCAGCTTTTTGCCACAGCAACACACTTCCTGCCTTGCTGCGTTTGGCTTCTTGACTCCTGGTTCCTGATCCTCGGACCCTTGGCTCCTTGACTCCTGGTTCCTGATCCTCAGACCTTTGGCTCCTTGACTCCTGGTTCCTGACCCTTGGACCCTTGGCTCCTTGACTCCTGGTTCCTGATCCTCAGACCCTTGGCTCCTTGACTCCTGGTTCCTGATCCTCAGACCCTTGGCTCCTTGACTCATGGCTTCTCGACCGTGACTCCATGCTTCTGGCTTCTTGACCCTCGGACTGTGACTACGTATTTCTGGCTTCTTGACCCTTGGACTGTGACTTTGTACCTCTTGCTGCTCGACCCTTGGACCCCTGCTCTTTGGACTCTTGTTCCTGCCATCTTGCCCCAGGTCCTGACGTGCCTTGCTGGGACTTTGTTTGCTAACAGCCCAGACCGTGACACACAAACACGGCCACACCCACCCTTGGGGACATGGTGGCTAAAGAAGAAGAAGAGTTTGGATTTGATATCCTGCTTTATTACTACCCGAAGGAGTCTCAAAGTTCTTCCTGGTGCTATTGTTTACTGCTGGGGTGCTTGTGGAGGAGAAGCATCTGTGTCTTCTCCCCCCACTGGCTGAGCTGCACTCCATCACCACACTTAATGCCCACCTGCCATGGCTTGCAGCTGCTGCCCCCTAACGCCAGGGACATTTCCCTAAAGTGGCAGAGAGATGTGTTCATGTGCTGCTTTGAGGCTTTGGGGACAGTCTGGGAGTCATTTCAGCCTCTCTCACCCAGAGATTTTCCTGAAGCGTTCAGGGCGATCAGTCATTTTCCAATAGTCAAGATGTCTTCTCCACCCAAGAAGTCCTACCATGCATATATGTTTATGTGGGGTGGTCAACTTTGCTAATATGTTGATAGATAGATAGACCACCTACATTCATTTTCAAATGGACTTCAGTCACGAAATTAGAAGACGCCTGCTTCTTGGGAGAAAAGCAATGACAAACCTAGACAGCATCTTAAAAAGCAAAGACATCACCTTGCCGACAAAGGTCCATATAGTTAAAGCTATGATCTTCCGAGTAGTAATGTACGGAAGTGAGAGCTGAACCATAAAGAAGGCTGATTGCCGAAGAATTGATGCTTTTGAATTATGGTGCTGGAGGAGACTCTTGAGAGTCCCATGGACTGCAAGAAGATCAAACCTATCCATCCTTAAAGAAATCAGCTCTGCGTGCTCACTAGAAGGAAATATCCTGAAGTTGAGGCTCCAGTACTTTGGCCACCTCATGAGAAGAGAAGATTCCCTAGAAAAGACCCTGATGTTGGGAGAGGTTGAGGGCACAAGGAGAAGGGGACAGCAGAGGATGAGATGGTTGGACAGTGTTCTCGAAGCTACTAACATGAGTTTGGCCAAACTGCGAGAGGCAGTGAAGGATAGGCGTGCCTGGCGTGCTCTGGTCCATGGGGCCACGAAGAGTCGGACATGACTGAACGACTGAACAATGCAGATTCTATGCCAGGCATCCTCAAACTCTGCCCTCCAGCTGTTTTGGGACTACAGTTCCCATCATCCCTGACCACTGGTCCTGTTAGCTAGGGATGATGGGAGTTGTAGTCCCAAAACAGCTGGAGGGACGAATTTGGGGGTGCCTGTTCTATGCAATAAGGTTTCATTTCCAGAATGAAACCAATTTCTCCAGAATTGCTTTCCGGGGGCTAAACAATATGCAGCAGATCTAGACTGTGTTGTGGATTATGTAGAAAACAAAACAAAACACCAAGTACTTGAGTCTCCATTGATTCTAGAATAAAACACTGCCTGCAGGCAGCCATAGATGCTGGAGTGCTTAGCAAATCACAGAAGCCCTCCCCACCTCTCTTTTCCTCTTCCGGAAAAAGGGTTCAAACTATTACTCATGCTTGCTTCTCCCTCTCCTATGGAGTGCCTGAGTTTATTTGGCACATCTGGCAAGCCACCAGATTTGCTGTGTTTGTCATTTCATTCTGCCTCTGCAGCAATCTTCCTCTTGTCCCAGCCAGGGACCGAGAGGCTAGCTTGGCCCGCATGGGAGCAGAGAGTGACAGAGATAAACCGAGGATCCTGATGGCTCCCCCAGCGCCCTTTTTCCCTCTGAACAGTTCCCTCGGCGCCTTTTTCCTGAGCCTTGTTTCTGTCTCAGCAGGGGAAGCCGCCTTGGCACAGCCCTCCGCAAATTGCATCGAGGAAAAGTCATTAGAGGGGATTGGAAAGAAAGAGACACTTACAAACTCAAACAAAAGAGAGACAGGATGTTCCTGCACAAAGCACTTTAGAACGCCAGCAAAGGAAGGCGACACTCCAGTGATCGGTCCAGCCCATTGCCAGAGAGGAGGCCTCTCTGAACGGTGCTTCAGCGGCACTTGAGTGCAGGCAGTGCGATGTCAGGAAGGGCGGGAGGAGGGCAAAGAGGGCGAGGGCGAGGATCCTGCACTTAGGAAACAGACTCTCTATAGAGCCAAAGAGAGTGAAAAAGAAGACATTGGCCTAGGGTTGTTGGCTTGACCCAATTGGGTTGCCGTAGTTAGATTATTGATGGCTCACCATTCTTGGATTTTATTCTGTGAACAGCCCTGAGATCTTAGGATAAAGGGCAGTATATTATTATTATTACTATTACTATTACTATTACTATTACTACTATTACTACTATTACTACTACTACTACTACTACTACTACTACTGGCAGAGGATGAGATGGTTGGACAGTGTTCTTGAAGCTACTAACATGAGTTTGGCCAAACTCCGAGAGGCAGTGAAGGATAGGCGTGCCTGGCGTGCTCTGGTCCATGGGGTCACGAAGAGTCGGACACGACTGAACGACTGAACAACAACTACTACTACTACTACTACTACTACTACAGTGGTACCTTAGTTTTTGAGCATCTCGGAAGCCAAACGTTTCGGTTTTTGAACACCGAAAACCCGGAAGTAATTGCTTCCGTTTTCGAATCACCTCGGAAGTCGAACAGCTTCCTCTGTGTGCAGCCAGCCCTTTGCACCTCAGTTTTTGAACGTTTCGGAAGTCAAACGGGCTTCCAGAACAGATTACATTCGAGAACCGAGGTACCACTGTAGTATTACTATTAAGTGCCAAGTCCAGTTTATCTTAAAGCTAACAACTGTCGTGAAGATGCTACACTACTCCCGTACAATGGGTGCAAGATACCTTTCTTTAAAAATGTACTCCCCTTTCCCAGTTTGAGTAAATAACAATGTGCTACAGTGGGCGAAATATTCATTTGAAACTGGAAATTGACTTACAGGGCAGCTTATTGTGGGCTCCCGCACACACATTTTTCACAGCCCCCATGTGACCTCATCCTCATCAAAATAACAACAACAACAACAACAACAACAACAACAACAACAACAACAACAATAATAATAATAATAATAATAATTTATTTATACCCCACCCATCTGGCTGGGTTCCCCAGCCAAAATATCGCCCCATATCCCTCCACAATTTTAATTCAAACTTACCATTTCGACAGGATTTTCTTTTCGTTTTTTACTTACCAGATTTTCAGTAGCAATGGTCAATCCGGATTAAACAGGCAAATAATACGGGGTGGCATTTTGATGCAGGCAACGCCATGTGGGGGACGGCGCAAAACTAGTGTGCGCAAGCAGTGCCGAGGCCACAATTGCCACGTGGAAGACCCTGGGACGGGAAGTCCTTGCCCAATCCACCAGAAGTTCAGTGTTACGCTGGCATGTCCAATTTTGCATTATCGAGAGTGATGTGCAAAGGTGTCTGAAGGCTCAAGCAGGGTAACATGCTTACTTCCATAAAGAGCAAATTCAAATTCTGGAAATTCGCTCCATCATTCCCACTTCAGAAACTGCCTATTGATCACTTTGCCAGGGCAGTGGACACATAGCTGTCAACTTTCGGATTTGAAAATAAGGGATGCCGCGAGGGCGGTGCAATGGCACCAAGTAGCCTCGCCACCCTGCGCTCCAGAGGCTGCGCGCGAATGGGTGAGCGAAAGAGTGAGCGCATAGACGGCAGGCAGGCTGGCTGGCTGGTTGGGCGTGAGGGTCTGGCTGCACAAGGCATGCAAGCTCCGCCCCCAGTCGGTCTCAGACTCCTTATTGGCAGCCAAGCAACGCAGCTGAGGAGCCTCCCCGGCCAGCAGAGAGGGAGAGGAGCTGCTTCCTTTGAAATCCGGGAAATTTAAGGGATATCAACAATCCGGGATAGCAGCGGGAAACGACATTGGAATAAGGGAGTTTCCCGCAAAAAAAGGGACGGTTGACAGCTATGAGTGGACCTGCTGAGCTCCTCCTTCTCCCACATTCTCTCTTTTCCATGCTGGTTTTTGTTGTTGTTTTAAATCAACACCCTTTTACAATTCCACCCCCATTTTAAAATATTTTGCCTGCTTTTCCATATTATGGGGAGGAGTTGGTGTAGCACTGTGGCAACCATCCTATCAGCACATGCATCTCAGTTTGCCAGCTGGAACGATCCTCCACTCCTCTGCAGGTTCCCCCTCCCCCTGAGCCAATTTCAGGGGGCGAGAGGGGAGTGCTGGGGGAAGGGGGGCAGCCCCATTGCACTAGCAGAGGTCCTTGCATGGGCATCCCCTAGTGGGACTCCTTCTCTGAATCCTGCCCTATGCCCCCAACATATTGGTTGCAACAGCACACAATGGAAATGGAACCATGAAAGAAGGAAAGATATCCATCAGATAAAAGGCTGCTGGGTGAGGAGGTGCGGTCATGTAGTTCACACCAATCAGATTCAGCAATAGCAAGGGGTTAATAAACACCAAGTTGGGACGCGGGTGGCGCTGTGGTCTAAACCACAGAGCCTAGGGCTTGCCAATTGGAAGGTTGGTGGTTCGAATCCCCACGACGGGGTGAGCTCCCATTGCTCGGTCCTAGCTCCTGCTAACCTAGCATTTTGAAAGCACGGCAAAGTGCAAGTAGATAAATAGGTACCGCTCCGGCGGGAAGGTAAACGGCGTTTCCGTGCGCTGCTCTGGTTTCACCAGAAGCGGCTTAGTCATGCTGGCCACATGGCCTGGAAGCTGTCTGCGGACAAACCCCGTCTCCCTCGGCCTGTAAAGCGAGATGAGTGCCGCAACCCCAGAGTCGTTTGCGACTGGACTTAACTATCAGGGGTCCTTTACCTTTTTTTAAAATAAACATTCAAGTCCTAATAATAATAATAATAATAATAATAATAATAATAATAATAATAAACTTATTATTATGCATGTACCTACAGAGCGGCACTTTTGAGGTCCTGGTCTACTGAAGGTTAATGGAGCATACACAGAAATTGGTTTTACACTCTGAGCTGGAAAATCACTATTGGGGGAAATCAAGTCATAATACCACCAACACTTACAAACTGGACAAATTTGTATTCCAGTATTAGAACTGCCCTGAGACCTCCAGGTATAGGGCGGTATATAAATTCAATAAA
>JAWWNH010000026.1:3192500-3245000 GCA_034641385.1 Darevskia mixta | reverse complement strand
TTGTGTCCCTCTCCTTTTACAATACAATATACAATACAATACAGTTTATTCGACCGCCTTAAGGCACAATCATTATCCATACAAAAATTGAAAACGTCTAAACATCTCGGAAAGCTTTACACTAAAACATACAATGAGAAGTAGATTATACATTTAGACCCATGTCAATACTGTCAATTTTAACCTTACGGCGTTTAAAGGCCAAAAAAAGAAATTTGGCCACCAAGAGGGTTGTGGTACCAGTAAAATTGCTCAGAAAAACAAAACCTATCTTTCTCTGTCTACTAGGTTAAGCTGGCATAAGAGTGGAGCTATCAGTTTTTGTCTAAGATCTACATAAAATGGGCAGGTCAAAAGAATATGTTCAGTTGACACAACCATTCCCAGGGCACAGGGACAAAATCTCAGAGCATATGGAACTCCCCTGTATCTTCCCCACAAAACTGCCGTACTCTCCCATTACTGTAATGTATGGATGACCTTTCAAAAGCAGGAAGGGTCAGCATTAGAAACTACTTTTTCCATTGAAGTGGCCACTCGAGGGAGGAACTGAAATTTAAAGCACAATCGCTTCGGGAGCTCACAATACCAAGGCTGTGTGTATGTGTGTGTTTTAAGGCACTCTCAGCCACCGCTGCCTACACAAGGTGAAAGAGGGACATAAGAACAGAAGGAGAGTCTCCTGGATCAGGCCAATGGCCCATCTAGTCCAGCATCCCTTTCTCACAGTGGCCAACCAGATGTCTGGGGGAAACCAGGGAACAGAACATGAACCCAAGAGACCTCTCCCTTCCTATGGTTTCCAGCAAGTGGTATTTGGTAGCATCGCTCCCTCCAACTGTGGAGGGAGAGCATAGCCATCATGGCTAGAAGCCATTGCTATCCCTCACCTCCTCCACATTCATAGAATCATAGAGTTGGAAGAGACCACAAGGGCCATCCAGTCCAACCCCCTGCCAAGCAGGAAACACCATCAAAGCATTCCTGACAGGTGGCTGTCAAGCCTCTGCTTAAAGACCTCCAAAGAAGGAGACTCCACCACACCCCTTGGCAGCAAATTCCACTATCAAACAGCTCTTACTGTCAGGAAGTTCTTTCCAATGTTTGGGTGGAATCTTCTTTCTTGTAGTTTGAATCCATTGCTCCGTGTCCGCTTCTCTGGAGCAGCAGAAAACAACTTTTCTCCCTCCTCTATATGACATCCTTTTATATATTTGAACATGGCTATCATATCACCCCTTAACCTTCTCTTCTCCAGGCTAAACATACCCAGCTCCCTAAGCCGTTCCTCATAAGGCATCGTTTCCAGGCCTTTGACCATTTTGGTTGCCCTCTTCTGGACACGTTCCAGCTTGTCAGTATCCTTCTTGAACTGTGGTGCCCAGAACTGGACACAGTATTCCAGGTGAGGTCTGACCAGAGTGGAATACAGTGGTACTATTACTTCCCTTGATCTAGATGCTATACTCCTATTGATGCAGCCCAGAATTGCATTGGCTTTTTTAGCTGCTGCATCACACTGTTGACTCATGTCAAGTTTGTGGTCTACCAAGACTCCTAGATCCTTTTCACATGTACTGCTCTCAAGCCAGGTGTCACCTATCCTGTATTTGTGCCTTTCATTTTTTTTGCCCAAGTGTAGTACTTTACATTTCTCCCTGTTAAAATCCATCTTGTTTGCTTTGGCCCAATTCTCTAATCTGTTAAGGTCATTTTGAAGTGTGATCCTGTCCTCTGGGGTATTAGCCACCCCTCCCAATTTGGTGTCATCTGCAAACTTGATCAGGATGCCCTCAAGCCCATCATCCAAGTCATTGATAAAGATGTTGAATAAGACTGGGCCCAAGACAGAACCCTGTGGCACCCCACTAGTCACTTCTCTCCAGGATGAAGAGGAGCCATTGATGAGCACCCTTTGGGTTCGGTCAGCCAGCCAGTTACAAATCCACTGAATGGTAGCATTGTCTAGCCCGCATTTTACCAGCTTCTTTACAAGAATATTTTTACAAATTTGTTTACAAATTTGTTTAATCCTCTTTTAAAGCCCTCCATGTTGTTTGCCATCACTGTCACCTGGGTGGGTGGGTTCCATAGCCTTGACCATGCGTCATGTGAATAATTACTTTCGTTAATCTGTCCTAAATCAAAATAAGGGGCCACATAAGAATGCTCAATTTGCACGTGGAAGTGAATCATCGTGGACCAGATGCCACAGACCAAACAACGCTTTGCAATTTAGTTCACACAAGTGTAAACGTCGAGTGCTGTAGGTGTGTGCCAGTCAATTGGATCCCACCCCCTAACTAGGCCTCTACCTCTGCTCCACCTTCTGGCCTCGGAAGCGGGGCATTAATCGAAGACTGGCCCTGCATACAACACGGCACTCCCTCCACCTAAATACAATGTGTATTTAAAGGTACGTTGTTGAGCAGACGTTGCACACTCCATTTTTGCATGCTTAGCATCTATCCGACTCATTCAGAAACCATCGATGGTCTTATGTGAAGCAGAGGGAGAAATGTACCTGCGCACTCATGTGTGGTACTGATATGTATACATACACGTACACATCTTGTGGGCATAGGAGAGTGTGAGGAAGTTGTGTGTGTGTGTGTGTGTGTGTGTGTGTGTGTGTGTGAATGCTATTTAAATAAAAAAGAAAGGAAGTGAATCAGGGTCGTTTCCATTTTAATTGTAAAACAGATAAGCACTAAACACTTTGAAAAAGTAAATGACTTGAGAATAATTACTATCTATTACTCGGCTTCCCAGGGGTGCAGTTGGAGGAGCCCAGATGGCTACAAAAATGGGATTTAGCAGAAAATTGAAGACATTATTCACCGTAACACATTATCAATTACCTTCATATCAATTACAATAACCTTACATTAAAAGAAGGGCCAGGAGACTCGCCAGCCCCAACCGGAATAGTAATTGAACCACCCCTGTGTCTGATGGGGAGGGCTAAAGGGGAGTTCAGCTGCCCATTTTGCTGGCAAGACTCTAGCAATAACATTGCCCCCCTCCCCAATATCACCTCACGGAGAGTTTTTCTCTGTCCTGTTTGTTTTAATTGTTTTTTTTTTTTTTTTTTTAATTGTTTTTAAGGGCAGCTGATGTGGCTTCTTCCGAGAAAATTCTGCTTGGCTTGTTGTTTGAAGAGTTCAGGGACTCTGCTGTTGTTGCTGGGCTAGTTTTCGTTTTCTTCTCTTAACCACAGTGTCTCACGTTTCGTTATCATGACACTGAGCTGGGACTTAATTCGCAATAAGGACATGCCCCCTTTTCCTTTGGCATGCCTTTGTTTGCTTATCTGAGCCTTTCTATCCCATCCTCTTGGTGCAAACGCTCCCGCTCGGGGCAGCTTACAGTGTTTAAAAAAAATCACAATTTCTTAAAACAGCAGCGTGAGGCAATTAACGCAGAAAGGCTTAAAAAAAATCATAAAACACTGTGTGGCTCAGAAAAACAAAAGCCTGCAAGAATTAGAAAAAGGTATTTGATAACCTCTGCAACTAAGCAAGGGCAAAACATGGGATTGGGTGGTGGGGATCTCCAGGGCAAAGATTGTTTCATTGGAGCCTTTTACCAAGGGAGCTGGGAGCCAAGCGATCATGCTAGGGGGGATCTGGGACCAGTTGCTTCCTCTCTCTTTCTCTCTCCTTTCTCAGGTATATGGCGGAGATGTTCTTCGAAGAAGGAGAAGAAGAAGAAGCCTTTGAGGTCCATGATGCATCAGGGCACACGGTCCTAGTGGTATTTTGATTAAATGTGATGGGGCAGATGTACAGGAAGAGATCAGAAGACTTGCTGAAGAAGTGGGGGCATTTTTCCTGCATTACAAAGTACATATTGCATGGGAGTGCTCCAAGAAGAAGAAGAAGAAGGAGGAGGAGGAGGAGGAGGAGGAGGAGGAGGAGGAGGAGGAGGAGGAGTTTGGATTTGATATCCCGTTTTATCACTACCCGAAGGAGTCTCAAAGCAGCTAACATTTTCCTTTCTCTTCCTCCCCCACCACAAACACTCTGTGAGGTGAGTGGGGCTGAGAGACTTCAGAGAAGTGTGACTAGCCCAAGGTCACCCAGCCGCTGCATGTGGAGGAGCGGAGACGCGAACCCGGTTCCCCAGATTACGAGTCTGCCGCTCTTAACCATTACACCACACTGGTAGATCAGGAAAGAAGCTTGTGACATGGATATGCGATCTTCCTGAGGTATAGGAACAGGGCAGCCTGTACTCCTGTGTCTCCAAGGAAGGAGGTGAGCTTTCAGGCAGATGGTTGGAGCAGTCCCTACACAAGCCTTGCCAAATAAGGAACAGAATGTGGGAAGCAGAATTGCACTGAGTAAGAGCCTAGAACCACCTACCTGTGGAATCCGCAAGGGTGCGGTGATGGCCAGTGGTAAAAAAGGAAAGTCTAGACAAATTCCTGTAGATTCAGAATGTAAAAAAGCGGGGGAGAGAAAATAACATTGCAGTCACCCATGTGTTCAGTACTATTATCATAAAAGGGAGTACAGCACTCCGTTATTGCTCAGATCAGTCCTGTGGTTCCGTTATGATGGCTGGATACCAGCTGAGTCCTCTTTTCCAGCAATAGTAGAGCACTGGGATTTCATGATCAGAACAGTGCCACAAATGCGCCCTCCTGTTCTTTGCTTGTTCTATCTCTGCCTTAACTTGGTCTTATCATCCCCAAAGTGTATTGCTAATTATTATTATTATTATTATTATTATTATTATTATTATTATTATTATTGATTTTCTTGGTTTACAAAAGTATGAGCAATTTCTCTCTCCCCCCCCCCAAGTTACATTTTTACAGATCAGTTTCATTTGTTGAGACATTAGTGTTACATTAGGAAGAAAAAGGGGGAAAGAGGTGGAGGGGGGAAAGGTGAGTGGGGAGGGGTCGGGTGGCGATGTTTCTATTTTACTTAATATATGTGCAGGGTTTTGCATCAGCATCGCTTGTGCAGGTCCTCTGCTATTTGCTTGTGTTCCTTTGGTGGTGAGAGAGGTTGGGGTTGGCCTAGGGTGTGTTTGTTTCATGTGTGAGTGGATCAGCTCCAGCTGTTTTTGGACTACAACTCCCATCATCCCTCGCTAGCAAGACCAGTGGTCAGGGATGATGGGAATTGTAGTCCGAAAACAGCTGGAGGCCCAAGGTTGGGGAACACTGAACTAAAGCATCTACGGTATGACAGGTGACCATCCAACCACCCTTTAAAAAAACCTCAATGAAGGACAAGTCCATGAGATTCCTACTAATAGTCGTGAAAGGTAATCAGTACAGGCTTCAAGCAAATGCATCTGTACACTAGTGAACTGCTGGCTGTGATGCTTGTGCAAATCCCAGAGTATTACAAACCTACCGTATTTTTCGCTCCACAAGACACACTTTTTTCCTCCTAAAAAGTAAGGGGAAATGTCTGTGCGTCTTATGGAGCGAATGTGTGGTCCCTGGAGCTGAACTGCCCAGGGGCAAAAGCAGATCGTGCTTTTTTAAAAAAAAGAGAGGGGGGGGTGTTGAAAGGAAGCCCGCTGAGCAGCTGCTCAGCAAACGATTGGGGAGAGAGATAAGGGAGAGAGATTCCAGCCCCCCCCCCTTGCAGAGGGAGGCTGTTTCCCCAGCGACATGTGACTGGCTGATTAGATTATCTGTCTGGAAACTGTAGAAATGGCTCCCTTTCCTGAAGCTGCAGAACTGTGAGTTAAACCCCATAAAACAGGATTTTCCCCCTTTGCAAAGTAAGCTCAACAACTTTGAGCTGATCCTCAAAGAATGGGGCTTTTCTCCTTTGCAAAAGAAGCTGCAGAAATTTGAGCTGATCCTCAAAAAATGAGGCTTTTCTCCTTTGCAAAATAAGCTGCAGAAATTTGAGCTGATCCTTAAAAAATTGGGGCTTTTCCCCTCTAAAAACTAGGTGCGTCCTATGGTCAGGTGCGCCTTATAGAGCGAAAAATACGGGTAAGCTGGCATTTGCAGCTTTCCGTTTTTAGGCCCTGTCTCCAGCGGTTTGTCCAGTGTGTTACTGCAGAGAGAGGGTTAATTGTTGTTAAAAGGCTTTAATCTCGGAGATTAGCTCTGGCTTCAGGCACTATTCACATATGAGGGAGACATTTCCAATGAGATGAACTCAAATTTGTCCCTGCTGTTTTGTTGATAGAAAATCATCTTCCCCCTTGCTTTCTTCCCCCCGTTATTTCTTTCGCTCTCACTTTCTTCCTCCCTGATAATTTGCTTTTCCTCCTTAGCCTCCAAATAAGCCATAAAGTCTTATTATTATTATTATTTTGCATTTGGAAACAAACTTTGATAATCATTTTTTTTTAATGGTGAGATGGGTTAAAGGAGGCTTGACAGAAAATCTAAATAATGTAAATCAAAAATATTCAAAAATCTTTCATTATGGTTATAAGCTCTTCATAAGAAAGAGAAACTGTAAATCAAAATAAGCAGTGGAGTTCCTGCTCCTTCTCACAGGGTGGGCATTTGCAGACCCTCCAAGTGTCTGTGATGGCCTGGGACTCGGGCTCGGACTCTGAACCGGAGGAGTCTCAGCCTGCACCGGATCCTCTGCCTCGGTCATCAGCTGAACCAAGTCTGCGGCCTGATCCTGAGGAGCCTCAGTCTGCACAACCTCCCCTGCAACAAGCACCAGCTGAGCCGAGTCTGGGGCCTCAGCCTGCCCTGGTTCCAGATGCGGGGAATAGCTCGTTGCCATCAGCCAGGTCGCCACCAGCAGCTGGTCCACTACTGGCTGAGGCTGAGGCTGCCCCTGGGTCCAGTAACCCACCGGCATCTCCTGAGCTGCAGAGACTCAGGGCTGATAGAAGGAGAGACCTGAGGACTCGCAGAAGGAGTGCTCGCCTTCAGGCGAGACGGGGTGATGAGTCGCCAGGGGATCGGGGCCGACCGTTACCCCGTCTAAGATAAAAGGCGGTCAGACCCTGCCCCAGGTTGCGGGAGCAGCATTGTTGGTTGCTAGATCCTGCTGGTGTTCCTGCTTCTGACCTGCCCTGGTTTCCTGCCCTGCCCTGGTTTCCTGCCTGCGTACCTGTTCCTGACCTTGCCTGACTCCCTGCCCTGCACCCAGCTTTGGCTACATCGGACTGTCTCCACGTTGAACCTTTGGACCACGGAGCGGACTTGGACCTCACCTCTCGGGTAACCCACGGGACCAGCACAGGGTCCTGATTTTCCAGGGGCAGTCCTGGAATTAACAAAAGCCATCCCGGCTTCTGATTTGATCCCGGAATGTCCCTGTTTCCCCCTCCAGTGCTGCCGCCACTGAGCTCAGGGAGGAGGATGAGCCGGCACTTTCCCCAAACGGCAGTGGTGGTGGTGAGGAAACTGCCTGCTACTTCTCCATGGCCTCTCCATGGCCCCCTCCATTTTATCTATCATGGGATAGATTAGGCCAAGAGAGAGCCATTGGTTCAAGGCAGGGGTGCCATTTCACTCTCAGGATTGTGGTTGCCTGCCGCTGTCACTACGTGCAGGCATGTGCGTGTGATGTTGTGTGTTGACTGATGGCAGCTCCTCTTCCTCCTCTCTGCAGCTCGTGTCCGAGCCCCTCTGTGTCAGGGGTTGGACTGAGGAGGAATGCTGGGAGGCACTCCCCACTCTCCTGAGCCTTCCCGAGAGCAGGAGGACAGTGTTGATTTAGAACAGCGGTTTGCAGAGGGGCATAGTGCAGAGGGGGAAAGCTGGGAAATACTGGGTGAGGAACAGCTGGAAGAGGAAACACCAGGCGGGAGACAGCTGGCAGATTGTGTCCTTGGACAGCATTCCTGACCCCCCTTCGCCTAAGACTAGACAGGCTTTGAGAGTGATAGAACAGAGAGCAGAGGCAACAAGCTCAGATTATCCGATGTACGAGTGATGTAGATTAATGGGGGCGGAGGGGGTGAGCCTGTACTGAGAACAACGCCATTTCTAGAAGAGACATGCATTCCTTTGTTTCTCGCTGTGATTATTAAAGAAACTAACTGGTAAGAAAGCTCCTTTCGTTTGATCTGCTTATTTACTGCCACCGGGGGAGGGATCTGATCCCCCAAAGCCTGACACCCTGGAAAAGGGTGCCTCACCGGCTGACTGGCTGGCTGGCTGCGGAGGGCAGAGCCAAACTTCTCTCTCAGAGGCAGCGCCATTGCCGTCTTCTGGCTTTTCTCATTGACTTTGTGGGTGCCCGGCCTACAGAATGATATTATTATATTATTGTGGGTGCCCAAGCACCCACGGTCCCCTGGAGTTGGCTCCTATGGTTCAAAGCCACCATGATTCATGACTGAGTGGTCTCCTTGGTCATAGTCCAGTTGAACAGAGCACTCATACTGACACTTTGCCAAGGGCCCAAAGCATCAGGGCCTCACTCTGGATAGTGGGCAAGTTGAAGCTAAGGGCCTTTCATGAGGGGCAGCAATCATGTGGCTCAGGCCTGGGCTGTCATGTCATGTATTACGCTATGTGCAATGCAATTCAATTAAAAGTGTTGGTGCTGACCTTTAAAGCCGTGAACGGCCTCCGCCCTGTATACCTGAAGGAGCGTCTCCACCTCCATCGTCCAACCTGGACACTGAGGTCCAGCTCTGAGGGCCTTCTGGTGGTTTCCTCACTGCGAGACGTGAGGCTACAGGGAACCAGGCAGAGGGCCTTCTCGGGAGTGGCGCCCGCCTTGTGGAATGCCCTCCCACCAGATGTGAAGGAAATAAACAACTGTCAGACTTTTAGAAGGCATCTGAAGGCAGCCCTGTAATGTTTTATTATGTTTTTATGTATGTTGGAAGCTGCCCAGAGTGGCTGTGACAACCCAGTCAGATGGACAGGGTACAAATAATGAAATTGCTGCTGCTGTAGCAGCTGCAGCAGCTGCAGCAGCTGCAGTTGTTGTTGTTGTTGTTGTTGTTGTTGTTGTTGTTGTAACTGGCATGCAGGACCTTGCTCCCACATCCCATGCAGGAGATTGAAAACTGGGAGAGTGCATGAGCTGGTCCAGGGTGCTCATCACTTAAGCCACTACAGCCATCCTGATGTTTTGGCCTACAATTCCCAACATCCCTGCCCATTGGCCATGCAAGCTGAGGCTGCTGGGAGTCAGGTGTCCAAAACATCTGGTCTGATAATGGATACCCTGATTAAGCATTCTGTGAGTCAGCCTGCAGTGCCACTGCTGTCAAGGTAAAATCCGTATTGCCATTAGCATTGCTGAACCAGGTTTTTAAATGGCCAAAACTCTTTCATCTGATGCTATTCATGGGACAGAAACTCAGAATAACTACACTGATATCCAGCTCCGAGGGCCTTCTGGCGGTTCCCTCACTGAGAAAAGTGAGGTTACAGGGAACTAGGCAGAGGGCCTTCTCGGTAGTGACACCCACCCTGTGGAACGCCCTCCCATCAGATGTCAAACAAATAAAAAACTATCTGACTATTAGAAGACATCTGAAGGCAGCCCTGTATTGGGGAGTTTTTAATGTCTGATGCAGGGGTCGGCCAATTTTTTTTTGCTTGCGCTGGTTCACGGTCCCGCAGATGACGCGGTGGGCCAGAGTGTGTGTGTGCATGCATGCGCATGCACGCATGCAGCATGCGCAAATGCTATTTCCGGCGCTCCTTCCGGCGCAGAGGAGGCGTGCCCAGTTTCCCATTGGCTGCAGGAGCTTCCTGCAGCCAATGGGAAGCCGGACAGCATCACGAAAGGCGGCCCCTGCTCTGCTCCACGCCATTTTAGCATGGCTCATGGGAGCTGACTGAGCAGGCGGCGGGGGTCCATGGGCTGGTTAAATGACCCCCATGGGCCGCTTGTGGCCCATGGGCCTTAGGTTGCTGACCCCTGGTCCGATGTCTTGCTTTGTTGGGAGATGCCTGGAGTGCAGATGGGTTGCTTATTTTTATTTTTATTTTTATTTTTACTGTGGCTGATCTGGTGAAATGCAAAAGTAAGATACAGTATGAAAGAGAAAGCATATGTTTACTTACACCTTATCTCGTTGAAGTTCAGTCTATGTGTTCTCCGTTTGCCACTCCCGTTTTTGTCTTCGTTTCTACAACTGTTTATTACTACTATTTTAGTCTGAGGTTCTTTGTCCCAGTAGTGTTTGTGGGCGGTCTGTCTGTCGATTGGATGGTGGTAGTGACGTCGGGAAAGGAGGAGGAGGGGTCAGAAAGAGGTGTGTTGTGTTGTGCTGTTTAACGTCCACTGGAGGGCGCTATATTTTTTTTGCAGAAAATCACATTTTTACCTGGGAAAGGTGTGGTATTTGTGCAATGTAAGTACATATGATCACTCTCATATGGGCATGGAACGTTGTGTCCAAATTTGAACGGAATCAATCAAGGGGTTACGGAGAAAGGTGATCGTTAACAAACATCCAACTTGAACGATTTTATATATATATAGATTATTAGTCCTGTTTTGTCTGCAGGCGGCTGCATTGTCCTTTGCAAAGGTGCCTAGCTCCCCACATTTAATACTCCCCTATTCCCTGAATGAGGAACACTTAGGAGAACAGTGCAGGATCCAGGGCTTTGGGAGAATCCTCTGCCCAGTTATTTCTGGCCAGAAGGACATTTGCAATGAAGAAATGGGTCAGCAGAGGCACTTCCAAGGATGAAGAGCTTAGTCCATCTCCTCTTCTCCAATGTTTAACAGAAACGCCTAGAGGAAAGGTCTGGAGCTACCTAGACTGTGATAGCAACTTAAGGCTGCTTTGCAGAGTCAAGATGGGGGTGGGGGGGAGCTGTTTTTTTCTTTTCTTTTCAGAATCCCTCTGCTCTGGAAAGAAGAGGAGGGGGCAGTATTCCAAATGGTGCCAAGGGACTTTGGAATGGTTTATGATGCAAATATGTTTAAAAGCAGTGAGTTGCCTCCCTGGGAAAAGGAGCTTAAAATTGAAGTCTAATGATAACAAATGATTGTTAATGAGTTGTCTAAACATAATAGATGGAAAGAATTAAAAGCCTAGAATAAACAGTGTTTCATTAAAGCACAATAAAGAAACAACACGCGTTTCATATCTCAGAATAAATGGGCCCTTGCACTGCTAGCGGGAGTGGAGGGAAGTCATCAGGGGAGATGGGCTGTTGTGGCACGGGGGGGGGGAGAGAAGAAAGGAGAGGATGGGTGCTAGAGAGAGAAGACTGGAGACTGCCCCTCTGTAGCAGGGGCAGTCATGAGACTAGAGGTGGGTTGGCAGTCTTTTCGGTACGTGGCCTTGAAGACAAAACTCTGGCTATGGCTCAAGTTATATTTTAACCCGGTGGGCTTGGCCCCCCTGATATTGAGGGATGATTTTCAATCATCGTGGGAAAAGGAGTGTAAGGGCTCGGGGTTGTCTCCTCGAGAGTAAAGAGGCCGAAACATCCATTCTTCTAAAGCTAATGCTTTATTTACAGTCTATGTACATCAGAGCGTCTAAGATTCATGTCCGCTTGAGTCGGTTCCAGAATCCGGGAGTGGCTTCTGCCTACTCCTCCCCCAACATAAAAGCTTTGGAATTCCAAAGCGTCGCCTCCTTTCCTTACGCTTTTTCCCCCCTACGCAGCTGGATCGACGGAAGTAGCTGACTGCTTTGCTCTGCAACCCCCTCAGGTCGATCTAGGGCTCTGTCAGCATCTCTGACCCTCAGCTCTACCACACTGCCTGACAGTTCCTGCTCGTCACCACTGGGGCTGTCCTTGCTATCTCCGCTGGACTCCGAACTGCTTCTCAAGAGAGGCTGCACTTCCCTCCATCCCTCCTTCCCTGTCTCAAGTGCCTTGCGTGAGGTCAGGTCCCTGACAAGGAGATTATAAATGAAGTGCAGACCTGCAGATTGTCGCATCTCTTCCTGGAGTCTATGACATTTAGCCAAGCTAAAGTTGTGATCTCTCAAAGACTGAGGGATATTGCTAGGCAAGAGGACATTGCTCTTGTGAAACCTGCGATGTATTTGGGGGAACAGATATATCAGATTTCACCAGCCCCTTATCTGGCGGAAATCCACTATGTGGAATACCGTAGGCTCCTTACAGCCGCTAGGTTAAACGTTCTGGAATCGGCGGTTTTGTGGGGAAGGTTCAGGGGAGTCCCATACGCCCAGAGACTTTGCCCCTGTGCTCTGGGAGTGGTTGAGTCAACTGAACATATTCTTTTGATCTGCCCATTCTATGCAGATCTTAGGCAAAAACTTATGGCTCCACTCCTATGCCAACATAGCCCAGTAGACAGAGAAAGACTGGTTTTGTATTTGCTGAACAAGTTCACTGGAACAACAACCTTCTCGGTGGCCAAATTTCTTTTTTTGGCCTTTAAGCGTCGTAAGGCTAAAATTGTATTGACACGGGTCTAAATGTATAATATACTTCTCGCTGTTTCTAAGTGTCACGCTTTCCCAGATGTTTGGACGTTTTAACTTTTGTATGGATAATATGTGCTTTCTGACTGACGGTCGAATAAATTTTTATTGATTGATTGATTGAAGACTGGAGACTGGCCATTCGGATGGCAGAGGGAGGATGAGAGTAGCCAGGACAGCTCTAGGTTGCTGCATGCAGAGCTTGTCTGAGGCCCAGGGCAGGAGTCTCCAGTCAGCTGAGAGGCCCAGGGCATTTTGGGCATGGCAGGGCTCCCTGACTAGCTGAGCCCTCCAAGGCCCAGGGCAAGTGTAACCGGCTGCCCCACCTCTGCACAGGTCTGGCTCCCGGTGTTCTCCCAGCCCCACATATCACATCTAGGACTGGGCGATATCTGGTTTTCAACATCGTGGTATCTCCTTCTTTCTTCTTTGGTGATCACTTGTAGCCGAGTAAGATTATCTTCCATAAACACAGTTTTAAAAGTGTCTGTGGAGGCCAATTCTGGATCCACACATCCTTCCACAGTGGGGACATAGGTTTCCGCAAATGAGTTGATCACGGCGAGGGTTTGCCAAGCGTGCCTTCCTCTTAGAGCGTTTCTCCTTTTCGTCCTGAGTTCTAGTGTCTTCAAAACGCATGACACCTTTGGTAAAGTCTGTTTGTGATATAAAAGGTAAAGGGAGCCCTGACCATTAGGTCCAGTCGCGGACGACTCTGGGGTTGCGGCACTCATCGCGCTTTATTGGCCGAGGGAGTCGGCGTACAGCTTCCGGGTCATGTGGCCAGCATGACAAAGCCGCTTCTGGTGAACCAGAGCAGTGCACGGAAACGCTGTTTACCTTCCCACCGGAGCGGTACCTATTTATCTACTTGCACTTTGACGTGCTTTCGAACTGCTAGGATGGCAGGAGCAGAGACCAAGCAACAGGTGCTCACCCCGTTGCAGGGATTCAAACCACCAACCTTCTGATCAGCAAACCCTAGGCTCTGTGATTTAACCCACAGCGCCACCCACATCCCGTATACAGGGGTGCAAACTTGAAAAAAATATTGGGGCGCCCAGGAAAGCCCCACTTTGCATAATCAATTACACGATGCCATGCACACACACCATTTGAATGGCAGTGTCCATCAACTTGGGGTGGGGCCCCTCAAATATTTTATGGGGCCCCCAAAAGCACATCAGCTCCTGGGAGTTGGCTCCTATGCCAATATACCACAATGCCTGAAATAAGGACGGAGCTATGTAGAGGCATTAGCTGGCTTCACGGTTTCCCCAACATTGTGATTTTTGCATCACACACACACACACACACACACACACACACACACACCATGATTGGAGATATATTGCCATGTCAAATTTTGCAAGGCAGTTCTCTAAACAAAAAGCAGGCCCTTCTTCGTGTGCCGCCTTCATGAGAGGTCCGGAGGGTGGCGACATGAGGACTGCGGTGCCTTTTCTGCAGTGGCTCCCCGTTTGTAGAATGCTTTCCCCAGGGAAGTTCGCCTGCCGGCTTCATTATGCACCTTGAGGTGCCAGGCAAAAACATTCCTCTTTAACCAAGCCCTTGGCTGATTTGACATCCAATTCCCTTTTAAAATGTGTTGGGGAGGGGTGGATTAATGGGTTCTTCTTGTTTTTGTTTTTATTACGTATTTTGTGTTTTTAATCTTGTCGACTCCCCTGAGACCTGCAGGTCTATAGGGCTGTATAATAATAATAATAATTACCGGTAATAATAATTTTTTATTTATTTATACCCCACCCTTCCTGGTCCAAAAACCGGGCTCAGGGCGGCTAACAACAAATACAAAACAATGATTAAAAACAACTTTAAAAAACAGCATAAAAAACAAACATCGGTGGGATCACCAGGGCTAACTGGCCAAGTTAGTCTTGCTAGGCCAGTAAGGAGACCAGGGAAGAATTTTAATGTGGAGACCCAGAAGGGTTTCTTCAGAAAAAAGGGAAGGGGGGAAAGGAATAGGGGATCAGGCAAGATTGAAGGCCAGATAATAATAATTCAATGCAATCTTCAGTGACCTGGTGCCATCCTGATGTTTTGGATGGCTGTGCTGCCTAGGGCTGGATGTGGGTGTTTGTCTTCCAAAAATCTGGGGGGCACCAGGCTGGCAAACGTTGCTCGAAAGCTATTGCCTGTTTCTTGCCTCCGCTACAGAAGGCAATCACCACTAGACTGCAGTAGCTGTTGACCTCTGTGCAAAGTGGGTTATGTGCATGTGTAGGTGCCCGGCGCATCTAATCTTCAAAACAGATTTCCCTCCCTGCATTCCAGTGCCAGGGGTATCTGTGTGCATGAACATGATGCAGTTTAATGACTCGAGGAGATGGGGAATTACATTCTCTTTCTCTCCTCCCCCCCCCTCCTCACCTCCCGTGCACTGTCCCTGCTCATGATAGGAAGAGAATTGTTCACACTGGTTTTTGTTTTGTTTTTTTTGGAGGGGGGGTAGTAGTGGCCCGTTAAGTAAATCATTCAGGAATCTGAGGATGCGACGGACTGTGCTGAACTTGGCCCGCCTGAGCCCAGCCTGGACAGCAGCTCCATCTTGCCTTGTAAAACTGCGGAGCCCATGACAAAAGAGTTAATCGCCACCTTTGTTTCTCTTCCTTTCCTCTCTTTCCCTCTTCTCCCATTTCTTGCAGCATGACGGAAAGGCAAGACGAGAACAGATCCATCACTGTCAGCCTCTTTCAGCAAAATCAGCACTTTTGGAGGGGGGGTGTTATTGGGGCCCGGCCCATCAGCAGCTCTTCCAAACAGCAAATGCACTGCAGGCGAGTCGCTCCTCCTGAGCAGCATTCTGGCAATCTAAGGAGCCTGCGCCCAGGCCCTGAGTCCCACTGACCAGTGGCTTCAATGATAAATGACTCCATGGAACATCTCTGCTCTCCAATAAGCCCCGGGAAGAAGCTGAATCCCACTGTGGAACTGGGTGGTGGCGACATCGCTTGGTTCTGCAGCAGAAAGGTGCCTAAATGTGGCATTAAACGGCCCTTTCTAGGCCTCTCCCTCCTTCTCCGGCCCCTTTCGAGTAATGCAAATGAGACAGAGGAGAAACAAGAGCTGAGAGCCATTGGATTGACAGGTTAATGAAGCAATTCATAATAGTGATGTATATTGTAACTACAGAAACAGCTTGTAAATACTCCGTTTGCCTTATACACATAAACACAAGCGTATCTATATATACATATAGATATATGCACGCGCGCGCGCACGCACACACACACACACACACACACACATGGGTGACCGCATTCACCTCCCTGCACATTCAAGCACACTCTAGGCATGCTTCGAAAATAGCACTGATACTGTAGGATAATGCCCAACCACTTTTGATTGATGGAATCTGTGTGGAGAGGGTAACAATGTTCAGATTTCTGGGCATTGAATTACAGGAGGATCTGTCCTGGAGTGCAAACATAAGGGGGCTTGTGAAGAAGGCGCAGCAGAGACTGTACTTCCTGAGAGTTCTAAGGAAAAACCATCTTCCACAAAAGCTGCTGCTTGCCTTCTATCACTGTGCCATTGAGAGCGTGCTCACTTATGGCTTATGTGTGTGGTACGGAAGCTGTACTACCCAGGACAGGATGGGGGTTGTGCAGAGTTGTTAAGGCAGCAGAGAGCATTGTTGGCTGCTCGCTCTCCACCTTAGAGCAGATTTATGCCATGAGGTGCCACAGAAAGGCACTGGACATAGTAAAAGATCCATCGCATCCTGGTCACCGTCTCTTTGAGCTTTTGCCATCGGCACGGAGATACAGGACGATGACAACAAGAACAAGCCGTCTTAGAAACAGCTTCTTCTCCAGAGCGATCGCGGCCTTGAATGGGAAGCCTGGACTTTGAAGTCATCTAATCTTACCTGTTATGTTTATCATTGTATGGTTTTAATCAGTGTGTATGGTTTTAATCAGTGTTTTTGTAGTTGTTTTGTTTTCGCGTGGAGTGCCCTATCTGGGTGGATGGAGCAGCCAAGTAATTTCGTTGTCCCCAAAGGGGACAATGACAACAAATATATTCTATTCTATTCTATTCTATAAGACACAGAGGCGGGTGGGAGGAGCAAAATTGTAACTTCTTGCCCAATTGTAATTCTCAGTGTTGTGGACCTTTGTAAAACTTTGAAATTGGCCCTTGACCGAAAGAAAATCAAGTGGGTTGGTTGTTATGTCGTCGTCCCCCAAAGTGGAACTGTGATGTCACCAAAGAAGCCAACTCCTAGGGGTCAAGATCCCTTCACCCCCCAGTAAAATATTTGAGGGGTCCAGGATCCCCCAAAGGGCACTGCCATTGAAATAGTGTGTGTGCACCAAGTCATGTGATTGATTATGCAGAGCGGGGCTTACTTGCCCCCCCCATATTTTATTCAAGTTGCCACCCCTGGATGTCACCCTACATTAAAGAACAAGGGAACGTTCACCTGCTACAAAGAAAGGACATTGCTCTCGAAAATGCTCAGTTGTTGGGTGGCATTTATTGCTGTCAGTTATCAGTCGGTATCGTGTTTTACGTTCCTTTGCTCATCTACAAATATGTGTCCTGCTTCTATAGATTAACGTTTAATATACAGTCGTACCTCGGAAGTTGAACGGAATCTGCTCTGGAAGTCCATTCGACTTCCAAAACGTTTGGAAACCAAGGTGCGGCTTCCGATTGGCTGCAAGAAGCTCCTGCAGCCAATTGGAAGCCACGGAAACTGCGTTGGACGTTCGGGTTCCAAAGAACGTTCGCAATCCAGAACACTCACTTCCGGGTTTGCAGCGTCTGGAAGCCAAAAAGTTCGACTCGCAATAATAATAATAATAATAATAATAATAATAATAATTTATTATTTGTACCCCACCCATCTGGCTGGGTCTCCCCAGCCACTCTGGGCGGCTTCCAGCAAGTATTAAAAAACAATACATTAACATGTTACAGATTAAAAACTTCCCTAAACAGGGCTGCCTTCAGGTATTTCCTAAATGTTGTGTAGTTGCTTTGACCTCTGATGGGAGGGCGTTCCACAGGGCGGGCGCCACTACCGAGAAGGCCCTCTGCCTGGTTCCCTGTAGCTTTGCTTCTTGCAGTGAGGGAACTGCCAGAAGGCCCTCGGTGCTGGACCTGAACGGTGGGGGTGGAGACGCTCCTTACAGGACCGAGGCCGTTTAGGGCTTTAAAGGTCAGCACCAACACTTTGAATTGTGCTTGGAAATGTACTGGGTGCCAATGTAGATCTCTCAGGACCGGTGTTATGTGGTCCCGGCGGCCACTCCCAGTCACCAGTCTAGCTGCTGCATTCTGGATTAATTGCAAGGCGTTTGAGATCCAATGTTTTTAATGTTTTTAAATTGAGAACAAATTCTAGTCTTTTTCCCCCCATTGAAGACAGCACCTCAGAAAGGTTAATCAATAACGAGTAAAGGCTTAGGTGGGATTTCCGATAGCGAACGGGAAAGATGTCTTCATTCTCCACCGTTCTCCATGTTCTTCCTGCCCTAAATCTCCCAGCCTTGTCTGTTTCCCACCGCGAATCCATGAGTCCTGCCTCGTGGTCTCTGTCTCCACTATTTTAGAATCGGCCCTGCAACAAGAGACGTTGTCTTTGGAATCCTCCACAACTGGTCTTGCTTTATACCTCCACAACCAAGATTGATGATAAACAATAAGCCATCAAACAGAAGCGATTTCTGTGCTAAACAATAATCACATTTTTATTGAATCTAGTTTTATCTCAGCTAGTGACCCAGGCAGGCAGGCAGGCAGGCAGACAGAAAGAGCCTCCCCTGTCAATCTTGCTGGCTCAGCATAGCTACCACTAGCAATGCTGACAGTCAATTATAGAGATGGGTGAATCCAGGTAAAGTAGCACAAGTCCTTTTGCTGGAATTAATCCCCATATCCAGACAGCTTCTCAGAGATTCATGCTCTTTGGGAAATTCACAACCTCCTTCTCCTTCACCCTCAAACGATGACTTCCAGGTATGATGAGTGGACAATGTGTACCTTCACATACCGTTGGGTCACAACATGTCTGCATCACTCATGTATGTTTACGCAGCTTCCTTAATAACCAGTAGGGACTCCTTTTAGCATTTATAAAGATGTACAGCCGTACCTTGGAAGTTGAACAGAATTCGTTCCGGAAGTCCATTCGACTCCCAAAACGCACGGCTTTTGATTGGCTGCAGAAAGCTCCTGCAGCCAATCGGAAGCTCCGGAAGCCCCGTCAGACATTTGGCTTCCAAAATTAGTTCGCAAACCGGAACAGTCACTTCTGGGTTTTTGCGGCGTTCGGCAGCCAAAGCGTTCAAAAACCAAGGTATGACTGTATCTCCTTATATCAGCCCTGTAACTGCCAATCAACTTCGTTTGGGGGCGAGCCTCATCTCTTCCATTAAAAAAAGGAGGACTATGCCTCTGATCATTTTTATCCACTCTCCACATTTATAAGCCACCATAGCTAAACAAAACTTCCACGGACAGTGGCAGTATACCACTGAACGCCAGTTGCTGGTTTAGACCATCTCAGTTATGAGATGGCTCAGGAATGCAGGACCCTGCAATTATCACATGATGCCTCCTCCATAAGAGGTCTGGATGGCAGCAACATGAGAGCAGGCCTTTTCTGCAGTGGCTCCCCGATTGTAGAATGCTCTCCCCAGGAAGCCCTGCCTGGCACCTTCATTAAATATCTGTAGGAGACAGGCAAAAGCATTTCTCTACAAACAGGCCTTTGGCTGATTAACATTCTAGCCCCTTTTAAATGTGTTTGTGGGAGAGGGGGCTAATTGGTCTGTCTTTGTTTTTTTAATTATGTATTTTGTGTTCTCATTTTGTATATTTATGTTGTGAACCACCCTGTGATCTTCAGATGAAGGGCAGTGTACAAAACAAACAAACAAATATTAACAGACCCTCCAAGTGTCCCTGTTTTCCAGGGACAGTCCCAGATTTTCAGAAGCCGTCCAGGTTTCTGAGATGATCCCAAAATGTCCCACTTTTCCTTAGGACGTCCCTATTTTCATCAGAGAAATGTTGGAGGGCATGGAGTTATGCAACCCCCGAGCCAAGGAGATAAGTCACTATACAACCTTTAGAAGACATCTGAAGGCAGCCCTGTATAGGGAAGTTTTTTAAAATGTTTAATGTTGTATTATGTTTTTATATACGTTGGAAGCCAACCAGTCAGATGGGCAGGGTATAAATAATAATAATACTGTTGTTGTTGTTGACTAGTACGTCCCTATTTTCATTGAAGAAATGTTGGAGATTAACCCTCCTCAATAAACAGAAGTTCATAGGATCATGGTGGTTCAGTCGTTCAGTCGTGTCCAACTCTTCATGACCCCATGGACCAGAGCACGCCAGGCACGCCTATCCTTCACTGCCTCTCGCAGTTTGGCCAAACTCATGTTAGTAGCTTCGAGAACACTGTCCAACCATCTCATCCTCTGCCGTCCCCTTCTCCTTGTGCCCTCAATCTTTCCCAACATCAGGGTCTTTTCTAGGCAGTCTTCTCTTCTCACGAGGTGGCCAAAGTATTGGAGCCTCAGCTTCAGGATCTGTCCTTCCAGTGAACACTCAGGGCTGATTTCCTTAAGAATGGATAGGTTTGATCTTCTTGCAGTCCATGGGACTCCCAAGAGTCTCCTCCAGCACCATAATTCAAAGGCATCAATTCTGTGGCAATCAGCCTTCTTTATGGTCATGGGACTCCCAAGAGTCTCCTCCAGCACCATAATTCAAAGGCATCAATTCTGTGGCAATCAGCCTTCTTTATGGTCCAGCTCTCACTTCCGTACATTACTACTGGGAAAACCATAGCTTTAACTATACGGACCTTTGTTGGCAAGGTGATGTCTTTGCTTTTTAAGATGCTGTCTAGGTTTGTCATTGCTTTTCTCCCAAGAAGCAGGTGTCTTCTAATTTCGTGACTGCTGTCACCATCTGCAGTGATCATGGAACCCAAGAAAGTGAAATCTCTTACTGCCTCCATTTCTTCCCCTTCTATTTGCCAGGAGGTGATGGGACTAGTGGCCATGATCTTAGTTTTTTTGATGTTGAGCTTCAGACCATATTTTGCGCTCTCCTCCTTCACCCTCATTAAAAGGTTCTTTAATTCCTCCTCACTTTCTGCCATCAAGGTTGTATCATCAGCATATCTGAGGTTGTTGATATTTCTTTCGGCAACCTTAATTCTGGTTTGGGATTCATCCAGTCCAGCCTTTCGCATGATGAATTCTGCATATAAGTTAAATAAGCAGGGAGACAATATACAGCCTTGTCGTACTCCTTTCCCAATAGGAAAGGAGAAGTTCCATAGGATCATAGAAGTTCACAAACTGTCTGATTCAGCAATGAATGTGCCTAGTTTTTCTCCCTCTACTCATTTGGAACGAAGAATGCTTAGGCTAATAAGGAAGTCAATGTTTTGTTCATACAACTATTTCTTCCTCATCTTCCTCAGAAGCATGAGTCCATAACTGGCTTCTTGTGCATTCCTTTTGAAATACCCAGCTTCCTTCTCAGGTGCCTTGACCTGGAGCTGTGTGCAAATGGCTCATCAAAATTATCTGCCCCATACAGTATATGGATAGAGAAACTGAATATAAGAAAAGTGCAGTTGGATCGGGCCAAAGGCTCTTGTTTACAATGAGCTAATGTCATTTCCAGGGACCCAGGTGGCGCTGTGGGTTAAACCACTGAGCCTAGGGCTTGCTGATCAGAAGGTCGGTGGTTCGAATCCCTGCGATGGGGTGAGCTCCCATTGCTCGGTCCCAGCTCCTGCCAACCTAGCAGTTTGAAAGCACGTCAAAGTGCAAGTAGATAAATAGGAACCACTCCGGCGGGAAGGTAAACAGCATTTCCGTGTGCTGCTCTGATTCGCCAGAAGCGGCTTTGTCATGCTGGCCACATGACCTGGAAGCTGTACGCCGGCTCCCTCGGCCAATAAAGCGAGATGAGCGCCGCAACCCCAGAGTCAGCCACGACTGGACCTAATGGTCAGGGGTCCCTTTACCTTTTAATGTCATATCCAGCAGGCTCAGTCTCTCTCTCCCTCTCTCTCCCTCCCTCTCTCTCTCTCTCTCTCTCTCTCTCTCTCTCTCTCTCTCTGTGTGTGTGTGTGTGTTGTGTGCTTGTAAGTAGTTGCCCCCATCCCTCCACCCCCTGCAAAAAATAGTGAATAGTATTCTGAGAAAACTTGCAGCATGGTATTCCCTCCCCCCCACCTTTCAACCTCAGAAATTTTCTCTTTTGCGAAATTTCAGCTCAGCAACACCTGTAACTCACGCTGAACAGTAGATGCACGGTGTTAATGCAGTTGACCAGCAGAGCTGTCAGGCTTTAATAATTTGATGAAGAAACCCACTTGGGCATGGAGAGGAGGGATGGCTAATTGTGGCAACAAGGGAGAGGGAGAGCTTTGATTAGTTACATTAACCATGGCTTTGCTCAGGCTCTGCCTCAAAGTAAATTTGTAAACGTGGGGTACTAATTTAAAATGGCAAAGGCACACAGACCTTTTGCATGGCTTCTGTAGGTCCGACGAGGTGCCGATGCAAAGCAGCTTGGTGGACAGAGGAGCCCCTCTGAAACTACGAGGTGGTAACAGAGGAATATAGTTACATTGCAGGTTTTCACCTCAAAATGCAAAATGTGGATTCCAAAGGTTATTCAAAGGGCTGATTTGAAAATGGAGCCTGCTGGTTTTGTGTATAATGCACAAAGTTACCTGTGTTTTTTTTGTTCTTCTTTGGCGATCACTCATAGCCGAGTAAGATTGTCTTCCATGAACACGGTCTTCACAGTGAGTCCGTAAGTGACTGTGGAGGCCAATTCTGAATTCACACATCCTTCCACAGTGGGGACATAGGTTTCTGGGCGGGAGTTGATCACGGTGAGGGTTTGCCAAGCGTGCCTTCCTTTTAGCATGTTTTCCCCTTTCATCATGAGTTTGAGCATCTTCAAAGCCCATGACACCTTTGATAAAGGCTGTTCTCCAATTGGAGCGCTCACAGACCAGTGTTTCCCAGTTGTCAGTGTTTATACTACATTTTTAAAGATTTGCCTTGAGAGAGTCTTTAAACCTCTTTTGTTGACCACCAGCATTACGCTTTCCATTTTTAAGTTCGGAATAGAGTAGTTGCTTTGGAAGACCATAATCAGGCATCCGAACAACATGACCAGTCCAACGAAGTTGATGTTGAAGAATCATTCCTTCGACACTGGTGATCTTTGCTTCTTCCAGTACACTGGTTCGCCTTTCTTCCCAAGTGATATGTAACATTTTTCGGAGACACCATTGATGGAATCTTTCTAGGAGTTGGAGATGGTGTTTATAAGTGGTCCATGTTTCACAAGCATACAGTAAGGTTGGTAGTATAATAGCATTTTAAACAAGCATTTTGGTTTCCCTGCGAATGTTCTGGTCCTCAAACACTGCACTTCAATCGGGAAAAAGCTGCACTCGCAGAGCTTAGGTGATGCTGGATTTCAGCATCAATGTCGGCCCTTGTGGAAAGACAATTACCCAGGTAGGAGAAGTGATCAACATTTTCCAACATTACACCATTGAGTTGGATTTGTGGCGCTGCAGAGGGGTTGCTTTGTGCTTGTTGGTGCAGCACTTTGTTTTTTTGGATGTTGAGCGATAGGCCAAGCTTTTCGTAAGCTTCTGTGAAGATACTTAGGATGGTTTGGAGGTCATGCTCTGAGTGTGCACACACACTACGATGTCATCAGCATCCTGAAGCTCTATGGGATCTATACTTGGGGAAATTCACCAACACATTCCCATTGATAGTTTGGATGGCCCTCTGTCATGGATGCTTTAGCTAAGATTCCTGCACTGCAGGGGGTTGGACTAGATCAGGGTTCAGCGCCTTGGGCCAGTGTCTCCAGTGCCGATTGTGCAGAGGGCGAGGGAGCGTGTGCCCATACGCGTGCGCACACGCTATTTCCGGCGCACTTCTGTGTCGGAGGAGCACCGGAAATAGTTTGTGTGCATGTGCAAGGGCCTCCTCCGACCCAGATGTGCACTGGAAATAACACTTGCGCATGAACACAAGTTATTTCCAGTGCTTCTCCGACCCGGAAGTGGGCAGCCGCACAGCGCAGCGCCGGTAAGAGCTGGCAGCGGCATCGGGCGGCAGGGGTTGCCACGGGCCAGAAAAATAAGTCCCTCGGGCCTTATCCGGCCCGCAGGCCTTAGTTTGGGGACCCCTGGACTAGATGACCCTTGGGGTCCCTTCCAACTCTACCAATCTATGATTTTACTCACCATGCATGCATTTTTGCATTTTAAAAAGTCCTCAGATGTCGCATCAAAATGCAGCTTTCCTCCTTCTAGCGAATAAATATGAAGCTGGGAAGCGTTGATATGCAGTCCCCACTGTCACACACCCCTAGAAAGAAAACAAAGACATAATGAGATCAGAGACAAAATATGTGAGTATTTTTGCCCTTATTATAAAGAGCCCCACAGCTGTGAACTGCCTAATGCCAGCAAAATAAACCAGATGGAGTACATCAGTGGAGTCAGTCCAAGTTGTGAAGGATAGCACAGAATGTCCTACTACCATAATGGATTGTTTGAAGATGGAGCCAGTACAAACTGGGAACAAAAACCTGCCAGGGCACAGTCAAGTAGCCTTACACGTGAAAATAAGGTGCTGGTATGAGAGCGAAGGTAAGAGTAGGCCTGCTTAGCATCTCAGTCTAGGGCCGAGTGCTGAATATCTCGATGAAGATGGCGCCTGGGATGAAAGGCACTTTTAATGGTGTATGTGCCGTACCAAGGATATTGAGAGACAGAACTTGCCAATGCAGCTTAAGCCTAGACTGTCACTACACAAAGCATCAGCCACACTGCTGTAGTCCAATTTTCTTCGAGGGCATCTGGGTGGAGAGGGAGCCTATCTTGAGTCATTTCCCAGACCTCCTGAAACATCTCAAAAAAACGTTGGTTGCTCTTATTATACATTGGCAAGGGGAAAGAAGAAGAAGAAAAGAGTTTGGATTTGATATCCCATTTTATCACTAACTGATGGAGTCTCAAAGTGGCTAACAATCTCCTTTCCCTTCCTCCCCCACAACAAACTCTGAGAGGTGAGTGGGGCTAAGAGACTTCAGAGAAGTGTGACTAGCCCAAGGTCACCCAGAAGCTGCATGTGGAGGAGCGAAGACGCAAACCCGGTTCACCAGATTACGAGTCTACCGCTCTTAACCACTACACCACACTGGCCACATTAAGGGGAATGAAAGATTCCAGACCCTCCGAGTGTCCCTACTTTCCAGGGACGGTCTCAGATTTACGGAAGCTATCCCAGTTTCTGATTTGATCAGAATGTCCCAGTTTTCCTTAAGACGTCCCTACTTTCATTGGAGAAATGTTGGAGAGTATATGACAGGGGTAGGCAACCCAAGGCCCGGACGCCGGATGTGGCCCAATCGCCTTCTCAATCCGGCCCGCGGACGGTCCGGGAATCAGCATGTTTTTACATGGGTAGAATGTGTCCTTTTATTTAAAATGCACCTCTGCATTGTTTGTGGGGCCTGCCTGGTGTTTTTACATGAGTAGAATATGTGCTTTTATTTAAAATGCATCTCTGGGTTATTTGTGGGGCATAGGAGTTCGTTCACCCCCCCAAAAAAAAATATAGTCCAGCCCACCACATGGTCTGAGGGATGGTGGACCAGCCCACGGCTGAAAAAGGTTGCTGACCCCTGGTATATGACCCCCAAGCCAAGGAGATAAGTAACGATACAACCTTTAGAAGACATCTGAAGGCCGTCCTGTCTAGGGAAGTTGTTTAAAAAATGTTTAATGTTTTATTATGTTTTTATGTATATTGAGTTATTGAATAGGACATCTCTATTTTCATGGGAGAAATGTTGAAGGGTATGAGATTCCTGCCTGCCTAGGTTTGGCCCTGACCACCCCTGTGTACTTTTGGATGTGTGTATGTGTGTTTTTGTGTACCAGCATCATTTGTTTGTGCTTCAGTGATAAATGTTCAGCTTAGACATAACAGTTAGATTACCAACCCAGCCAACCCTGTATATAATATGCACAATATGACTACGCTATCAACCCAACTCTAAACCGACACCATTATGGAATATTTGAAAGTGGAGCATATGACAAAGGCAACAGATCACTTCTCTTTTGTATCACTGAGGGGTTGGTTCAATGCATATGATGAATTTTCAGGGTTCTTATTGTGTCCTTAAAGCTCCCAACAGTTTATGTAAGGCTCCAAAGTAATTGTCCATCCTTTCACTGACCAGGTTGAGACATACTTGGATTTAACAATGTAACAGCATTGCATTTCCTATCTCTGTTCTCTGGGGATTCATTTTCAATGCCTGGGCTGAGAGTGCATCTGAGCACATACAATGTGCTTTTCTTTAATCACTGTGGAGTCACAGTATACTTGCAACTTCTGAACATGGAAGGTTTAGGTGTCCTTCTACCGAGGCTCCATAGAGAGCATTCTTATATACTGTATTTGTGCTTGGTTCTCCAGCTGCACAGCCAGGGAGAAGAAGGTACTTCAGAAGGTCATAACCACAGCCCAAAATATTATTGGTCATCCTCTCCCATCTCTGGAAGAACTTTACAGTTCCCGTTGCCTTAAAAAGGTTAACAATATTTTAAAGGATCCATCTCATCCAGGATATAGTCTCTTTGCACCACTGCCTTCGGGTAGAAGATATAGAACAATTAGATCAAGAACAAATAGATTGAAGAACAGTTTCTACCCAAGAGCTATAACCATCTTAAATGCTGTAACCAGATAATATGACCTTGGAGAGCTGTGATGGGTGTATGTGTGGCTTTTTTTTTGGTGTGTGTGTGTTTTGTGCTGTTTTTTGTTTCTGTTTTTTTAACGGGATGGCATGCAATTTCGTTGCACTTGTATAGCGTTGTGCTTGTACTTGTGCAATGACAATAAATTATCTTATCTTATCTTAAATATTCATGAATCAAAATATTTGAACGAAAAGGAAAGGAGTTTTTAACTCTCTCTCTCTCTCTCTCTCTCTCTCTCTCTCTCTCTCTCTCTCTCACACACACACACACACACACCCCCCTTCAACATTAAAACCAATTGAAAATCAAAACATACGTTTTAAAACTCACATCTTGAAACCTGAACTTTATAAGCAAATTTGAAATTGAAGAACCAGATCAGAATTGTTTTCATCCAATCTTTTTCAATCCTAGTAGCAGCGTTGCTTTGGGTGGCCCAGCCTCAGATTTCTACCCACCGTTGCGGATGGAAAAATGACAAGCAATATTATATCTGCATTTTAGCAGAGAAAAATAGACAATGTCTTTTCCAATCTGGCCCAACATGTGGAGGGCAGTAAATGTGTGCAGTTACTCTGCGTTGTCCATCATGCCATCGTTGCCTCCACTAGGTGGAAACAGAATGTTCACTTTCCACCTATATGTGCAGTTCACTTCTTTAATGCAATTTTTCACCAATGTGTGCTGAGCTTTATGTGTGCATTCGGTGCTCCATCTCCCATATGTGTATATTGGGGAGCAGAAATGGGACTATGCTGGATGGCAGAAGAGGGCACTTGCTGCCTCCATGTACTGGACCAGGTAAGGAAAGATATATAGAATATTCCAACCTAGGATACATCCGTAAATGTAAATGAGCTACTCACTGGGTATTTCAAATACAGTGGTACCTTGGTTTACGAACTTAATCTGTTCCGGAATTCTGTTCTTAAACCAAAGCATTCTTAAACCAAGGCGTACTTTCCCATAGCAGCAGGGGACTCAATTTACAAATGGAACACTCAACAGGAAGCGGAACATTTTCTGCTTCCAAGGCAAAGTTCACAAACCAAAACACCTACTTCCGGGTTTGCAGCGTTCTTAATCCAAGTTGTTCATAAACTAAGCTGTTCTTAAACCAAGGTACCACTGTATTATTTATTACACTCACTCTGGATCTTGGACTAGGGTGCTCTTGCAATGCAAAAAACTCATTGGATGGGGCAGACAGAAGAATCAGTGGAATGCATAGAAAACTAGGTCAACAGCTCACCAAAATCAAGCAATCATTTGTTAGAGGGGAACAGATACCAACATTGTAATGTAACTTATGCTTCCTGTTTACACCCCACTTTTCTGCTTCAAAAGAAAAACCTAAACTGGCTAACACAGGCAGTATGAAATAGTGGTGTGTATCAGATTCAGAGGACTCCAAAATCCTGAGCTGGAACAAGGTGCCCCGGAGGGATTTTGTCCAAGGTCACGTGGGATGCATACAAGGCTGCGTGAGCCAAACCAGGGAACCCCAAAAGCATTTCATAGCACTTGGGCTATCCAGGTATTAAATGTTGTGGACAAGCATCTGCCGAAAGCGGAACGACCGTATTGGCCCGGATATTAGCCGCACCTCCCCCCACCCCACCCTCAATTCTGAAAAGTTAAACTGTGGCTTAAATCTGTGACCTTACAAAAATTGGTTTTTACGATATCGCTGCTGAAACAGACATAAGGTAAAACAGAACCAAAAAACGTTTTATTGCCAATTTGCGAGCTTGAGACTGTTGTGCAATTAATTCTAACCCACTTGCGAGTCCTCTCTAGTACCCGTAGGATTTTCTTCTACATTTGACATTTACAGGTGTGAGTGCCTGCGGAATTTTAAGGGAGCAGCTTATATTCGGGTATTGTCTCCCCCACCTCCCCTTGAATTTTAAAGGTGCGGCTTATATTCGGGTGCGGCTTATATTCGGGCCAATATGGTATGTCTCTAAACTGACTGTGTAAGGAAAATGCCTGGGCATGAGAGCAGCTTAGTAAAATCAAAACTTATATTTCTAGTTTAAGGGAAATGTCCAAGTCAGGAGCAGAAAAGGGGAGCTCCTTTGTGACTGACAGGTCCAATTTGTAATCAGGGGTCACCATTTTTTCAGCACTCTCTAACCCCAATCCTTTGTGGGTGACAGTGGATTTACAGGTATGAAACTGGTTGTCTCCAAACTTAAAGCAGTGGCCAGGACAGGGATGCAGAGGGCAGGTGGAGAACTTAGTTGTGACTTTCTTAAGTCAAGCTTATAATAAGTAGAAATTATTACACCTGGAAAGATAATCCCTTTTTGTTCTCCCAACACCAAAATTAATTTTGTGGGTACCTGGTACAAAAGACCCTGGACCTATTGAATCTCTGTCAAGTCTGCAAGCAATTGATGTGGTGTGTATTATGAAGGTGTCCCAAGGCTGTGACAGACGAGTCTGGCCTGGTTCAGGGCATGTCAGATCAAGTGACAGCGAGAGGCATTTTTTCTGTGCTAGAGTTTGGTTAAAGAAAAACAATCACCCAGAGAAATTTGTTATTTCTTTTGGAAGGTCTCAAATTCCATCCCTTCCTTTTGGCATTCTCCTTTAGTTCTTGGTCAGGAGACGGATCAGTGTGACAAACACACTGTCACCATTTTGGGTCTCGATGCCCAATGGCATTGGCTTGGTGAACTTACATTGCGCCTGGAGCAAAGCTTTTTTCTTCTTCAGCCGGAACTCAGTTCGAGAGCCAGTGTGGTGTAGTGGTTAAGAGCAGTGGACTTGTAATCTGGTGAACTGAGTTCGCGTCCCCGCTCCTCCACATGCAGCTGCTGGGTGACCTTGGGCTAGTCACACTTCTCTGAAGTCTCTCAGCCCCACTCACCTCACAGAGTGTTTGTTGTGGGGGAGGAAGGGAAAGGAGAATGTGAGCCGCTTTGAGACTCCTTCGGGTAGTGATAAAGCGGGATATCAAATCCAAACTCTTCTTCTTCTTCTTCTTCTTCTTCTTCTTCTTCTTCTTCTTCTTCTTCTTCTTCTTCTTCCGACACCTCTCAGGTAGGTGTCATAAGAGAGCAAGCGAGGCGTTCATGGTGAGTTCTGGCACCTATTTTTCTACAAAAATAGTCCAGGCCTGGAGTTTGTGGAAGTTTCAGGGCACCAGTGTTCCCAAGATTCAAGCTGGCTATCAAATCCTGTAGAAATTTAGAACATTCCCGTCCTCAGTGGAGCTGAGTTTATGAGGGAGGAAAACAACTATGCTGCCATGATATTTATGACCATGGAGATGCCTGCTTCTACTGCAACCACTGACAGCCAGTGGCTTTTGGCATTGCCTCATAGAGATGTTGCCAAAGCAGAACCTGGGATCTCTTGGAGACTCTCAGCCATCCTGGTCCTATTTTGTCAGCTGGTCTCTCCACAATACTGGACAGTCGCTTGTCCAACCACCTTTAACTTCTTGCCAATTTAGTGGTCAACCATTCATTCAGCAGGCATGGACACCAACTGCTCCTGTCAAAGCACTTCCATTCCTTTGCCCAAACATCTATCAGATGGAGGAGACCACAGTGATTTTGGTCCAAAAGATTCACACAAAGCCTGAACACAGCTCAGTTGGTTAGGGCATTGTGCTGATAACGTCAAGGTTGCAGGTTTGATCCCCATATGGGAGCAGGTTTGGCTCCCAGTACATTTCCGAGCACAATTCAAAGTGTTGGTGCTGACATTTAAAGACCTAAATGGCTTTGGCCCTGTATACCTGAAGGAGCGTCTCCACTCCCATTATTCAACCCGGACACTGAGGTCCAGCACCGAGGGCCTTCTGGCAGTTCCCTCACTGCGAGAAGCAAAGCTACAGGGAACCAGGCAGAGGGCCTTCTCGGTAGTGGCGCCCGCCCTGTGGAACGCCCTCCCAGCAGAGGTCAAAGAGATAAACAACTATCTGACATTCAGAAAATACCTGAAGGCAGCCCTGTTTAGGGAAGCTTTTAACCTGTGATATTTTAATGTATTTTAATATCTGTTGGAGGCCGCCCAGAGTGGCTGGGGGGACCCAGCCAGTTGGGCAGGGTACAAATAATAAATTATTATTACTGTATATTCCTGCGTATAAGACTACTTTTTAACCCAGGAAAATCTTCTCAAAAGTTGGGGGTCGTCTTATACGCCGGGTCGTATTTCTTATATGGCGGAATATCCGGTATTATTATTATTATTATTATTAGTTATTATTATTATATGGGACAGCTGCATATTCCTGCATTGCAGGGGGTTGGATTAGATCAGGCTTCCTCAAACTCGCCCCTCCAGATGTTTTGAGACTACAATTCCCATCATCCCTGACCACTGGTCCTGCTAACTAGGGATCATGGGAGTTGTAGGCCAAAAACATCTGGAGGGCCGAGTTTGCGGAAGCCTGGACTAGATGATAGTCAAGGTCTCTTCCAGCTTTACAATTCTATGTATTTATAATAAAGAAGGCAGCTGCAAGGCTGCCTTTATAGGTCCTCTCAAGTAGGATCAATCTTGCTCGGGTCACGGCAGGGCTGTGACTCAGTGGCTGAATGTATGTCATGCATGCAGAAACCTCAAGTTCAAGGCCTGGTTTCTTCAGGTAAGGCTGGGAGAGACTCCTATTTGAAACCCCAGGGAGATAGTCAGTGTGGACAACAACCGGAGCAGGTGGACCAAAGGTCTGACTTAGTACAAGCCAGCTTCCCCCTGGGATAGCTTGGTAGATCGTGACACTCTTAATCTCAGGGCCGCGGGTTCAAGCCTCACATTGGGCAAAAGATTCCTGCATTTCAGGGGGTTGGACTAGATGTCCTTCATGGGGCCTTCCAAAATTCTGTGATTCCATGATTCCGCCAGCAGGGAGGGACCTGCTCTCCCCTGCCCCTTTCTCAGCTGGAGGAGCAGAATGGCACAAGCTGTGCCTGTGGAATATTTCGCATGTTGTGCTAATCAGAATGCTTAACCTGAACTGATGAAGCTATATAGCGAAACCTGTGAGTAATCCGGAAGACAGGTCTTCTTCGTCCTTCGCATATGCCACTTGTGTTGATTTCAGCTGGATGGTGATGTTGCAAGACTCATATAAATATGCTTCATCTACTATTACATCCATGAGATTTTTGCTTTGAACCGTTGAAGAATTCTACCATCTACTCACCATCAACCAATTGTGAACGTTTTGTTGGCACCAAGATTTTGTGGCTATACCCAACCTGTTGCTGAATGGTTCAGTCACGTGAACATTATACATTCTGTTATATCACGCATATATGGCTTGTTAATCATGTGGCTTCATTGAAAGACGGTTAGTTTTTCAGAAGAGGATTCCAGTAAATCTTTTATTATAGTTTCAGCCATTGTGTGGTGGTTTTGGTTGTTTATGGTTCATATTATCACCACAGTGATACCTTTATGCTGTTTGTGTTTACAAAGTCTGAGAATGCCATTCTTGGAGAAGCTGAGCCCCATTTTTCCATTCGGATTTATCAAAGGCGCCGAATTAAAGTGGAAGCCCGAGATGTGGAGACGATATTACGGTATCCCATTCCCAGCTCTCCTCTTACATCCTTGAGATAGGCATCTTGGCTTGGTTAGAGACGCACGGCACAGTCGCCAACATGTCCTGAGAGCGCCAGAAAAAGTTAATGTGGAGTTCTGGTCTCCTCCCAGGATGCATTTGGGCTGCTGCCCATAATGATATGTATAATTGCAAAGGCCTGCCAAAAAAAGCAGGCTGGATTTAATTGAGTCAACACACTGCTATTAATAATAAAATGGCAGAGACTTTGCTATTAATCACTCATGTTGGCTTTATTGCAGGCAGCGTCGGGTACCAAACAAGACCTTTAAAAATGGTACACTGAAAACTTACTAGGGGGAATAATATACACCTGCTAACAAAAATAACTACCAGAAAACAAATAAGGAAGATTGCCTTCCAAACAAAAGCTCCCTTTGAGAGACCTGGCTGAATTAAAGGGCCTGTTTCTTCTCCATTTTTCCCCCTGCTGAAAGGAACCTGGCTAGAGTAAAGGAATGCACCCTGGAAAAGGTAGCGTTTGATCGATGGCCGTGCTTGAGGTAGCGGTGCTATAATCTGAAACAGACAGGGGTGTAGTTGCAAAAAAGGACATGTAGGACAATTGGTGAACATGCCCATAATTAGAAAACTGAAGATAAAGCATCCAGCGGGGGAAACAGGCTATAAAAAGAAATTTGACAGAAATAATATACCCGATGCTTAAAACGAGACCTTCCACACCAAAGGATCTGAAAAGCCCATTCTGAATTGTGCAAGGGGGGGCTTGAGTGTGTACAGTCCAAAATTCTGCGACAAAAAATAAATAAATCAAAAGCTAGGATCTGAAATTGTTACACACTGCGTAATGCACAGGTGCTGCATATATTTGGTTGTACAATTTTTATGCTCCCGTTCCTCTTCTATTTTTGCCACGTTTTTATTACTCATAATTTATACAGCTGTTCTGTCAAACAATGAGGCATGAGGGTAGCTGACGTGCAGAAGTGTCATGTGACTCAGTCAGAGAGTCAGCTGACTTACAGGAGCTTCACATCCTCCAGCCACCTGACTTACAGAAGCATCATATAGGGAGGTATCTGGGTTAGCTCAGTAGGTAGAGTATGAGACTCTTAATCTCAGCATCATGGGTTTGAGCCCCATGTTCTACAAAAGATTCCTGCATTGCAGGGGACTGAATTAGATGATACTTGTGGTCCCTTCCAACTCTAGGAATGCTATGCTATGATCTCGGGAGAAATGGAGGATCACAGCTTTGGGGGATGAAGTCAAACAGTTGGAGAGCTGAATATGTGTGCATGTTTTTTTCATCATTATTATTAGGCTTTAGATGTGATCAGAAACTTCCCCTTAGCCCAAGAAAGATTCAACGTCTATGTTTATTTTCATTAATAAATTGTAGATCCAGTTTACCCGGATGTGTCCATGCATTATTATTATTATTATTTTACAAAAATCGATTTTGCAAATTTGTATTTCTGGCATTCTTTCGACCACATACAGGAATCAAGACAATTAGTAAAATCTCAAAGGTGACCAGATATGTGGCTAGTGACTGGATATCATCCTAATATCCATTCTTTATCAGAAAGGGGTGACATTTTCCAAAGAACTTCCTAGTGCCCAAAACATGTCATTTCTGACATTTAATATTGGGCTGTTGTTTTTATTTTTATCACGTATTTTGTGGTTTTATATCTTGATTTTATTCTGTGGACCGCCCTGAGACCCTCGGTTATAGGGCGGTATAATAATAATAATAATAATAATAATAATAATAATAGTAATAATACATTTCAAGAACCGCTAAGGCCCTACTTTAATCCATTTCCATGTCCTATCATTGGTCATTAAATATTGGTAAATGGCACAGGACAGAAATTAGGGTGATATTTGCTCTGTAGTCAACTTGGCCTTGAGTCCCAATGATAAAGTAAGAATTTTCTGGTAGTTACCAACACTGACTGCCTAAAAATGTTTAAATTACAGCTAAGTGTTAACACATTCTGGAGTTTCAGGTGGTGTTAAAATTAGCTGTCCGCACCATTTTACCATGTAAGGAAAATTCCAGGCACTTGAATTGCTAGATCATAGCAGAATTTTCTTCCATTCTGGCGGCCACCAAGAGGAGGACTAATTGCACACTCTTCTATATTTAACCTTCTCATATGAGTCTCTGGAGCATCACTTACCCTTGGGCTATTCCCAAAGGATGCCTTCCCCAGGGGACTATGGACTATAGATCCAGGTCCTGAAAGGCGGCTCTAGAATAAACAATTTCATCTCTGAAGGTTTTTCTTTTCCCTTTGACTATGGGCACACATTGGAAATAAAGATGTAGGATACATCAGGACCATGGTTTTATTAACTCTTTGCCTGGATCTGCAACCAGCCCTAATATTTAAACCAAAATATTTGTGATGGCCTGGGATTCAGACTCAGACGCCGAACCTGAGGGATCCCAGCCTGCACAGGATTCCCCGCCTCCAGAACCAGCAGAGCCGGGGCTAGGGCCTGAGTCTGAAGGGGCCTCACCTGTGCTGGATCCTCAGGTGCAGGCATCGGCTGAGTCTGCTCTGGCTCCTGCTGGGATGGAGGACCCATTGCCTGCAGGTGCTCCACTCCCAGCCCTGTCAGGGGAAGCTGAGGTTGCCTCTGGGTCCGGGAACCCTCCAGCCTCTCCTGAGCTGCAGAAGCTCAGGGCAGAGAGGCGAAGGGAACTGAGTTCCCACAGGAGGAGTGTTCGCCTCCAAGCCAGGAGAGGCGAGTCACCAGAGGATCGGGGCTGCCCTATGCCTCGGGGCAGATAAGAGCTGGCCAGCCCCAGCCCCAAGTTGCAGGAGCAACATTGTTGGCTGCCAGTTCCTGCCAATGTTCCTGCTTGAAACCTGTCCTGCTTTCCTGCCTGAGCTCCTGACCAGCCCTGGTTCCCTGCTTGACTACCTGTTCCTGACTTCGCCTGCCTCCCTGCCCTGCACCCAGCTTCAGTTATTACGGACTGCCTTTATGTTGTACCTCTGACCACGGACCGGACTTGGACCTCGCCTTTCGGATACCCCCTGGGACCAGCACAATATTATTAATGCAATATTATAAAAAAACAACCAAAAAAATATTATTTCAGCCTAAATGCAATCACATTTTTGCAGAGCTTTCTCAGTGCACTTATGGATGTTGGTAATGTGAGGAGGAACTGAAGGAACTGGAAGCGATGGCAAAATTGCACATGCAGGGCACCCTGTCCCAAGTTTTTTGAGGTAGTGGGGAATGTAACAACTGAGGATTTCTAATGCACCACTTACACTGGTTGGCTCAGACTTCCCAAGGCCAGTTGGATGAAGATGACTTGGAAAGCAACCAAGTGTTGGGGACCATGCTGAGGAGGGCTGCACTGAGGAGGAATGGTGGGAGCCTCCGCCTCCCCCTGCTCCTGCTCCGGATCCTGAATCTTCCCAGGAGCAGGTTCCCTCAGGTTATATTTGTGAAATATAAGCCATACCCCGAAAATAAGCCATACCCCGAAAATAAGACATAGTGACGCGGCGCCTCTCCCTTAAGACAGCCTAGATAGGCGTGGCTATGCAGCATACCGACGCAGAGCGATTAAAATAAGACATCCCCCGAAAATAAGCCATACTGTGTTTTTTTTTAGGGGGGGGGAAATAAGACGGTGTCGTTATTTTAGGAGAAACACGGTACTTCAATAAAGCAACTGAACGAAGAAGCCTGTCCTCCACTTACTGCCAATCAGTTCGCTGGATTACACTGAATTCTTTTATTATTACCAGGGAAGTAAAACTTCTGTCTGTCCATTGCCTCCATCCTTGAGGTCGTGTCCTCCCCTTCAGTAATCTTTAAAAAACAAACCCCCAAATGCTCTGGCCTTTCCTTATGGGGAAAGTGCTTGAGCTTCCTCAAAATTCTGGCTTTTCTTCACTTTTAACAGGTTTACATTATCCTTTTTTCCAGATGTGGTGACCAGAATTGCATACCTTTCCCAGATGTGGCTGTACCATAGATGCAGGTGGCTTAAAGGAGGGTAAGAAGTAGATCCCTCCAGGGAGGTGTATTAGGGGGCAGAACTTTTTAATTGGTTACAAATTATCTGGAGAGAAGCACACTGGTCAAGTTTATGAAGGACACTCAAATATTAATGGTGGTGATAAACTGAGCTCCAAAAATACGTCACCAAATGGGAGAAAGGAAGGAAGAAAGGAAGGAAGGAAGGAAGGAAATGAGGTGAAAATGGGAGAAAGCATCCTAATTTCAGATATACACTGGTGTTTGAATGGGTGCTAACTGTTCAGCACTTTAGTGTGAATTTCTCCTAATAAACACATTTCTGTATCCAGTTTTGACAAATATATGTTTTTAAAAGCAATTTCCCATAATATAACGCATTTTGTATGTTATTTTCACTAATACGTGCATTTATATGACTTTTTCACCCGAACCCAATGCATTTTTCTACGCATTGCATGGCTGGAGAACTGCATTGCAAAATTCGGAAAGGTGGAAATTTTGAAGGGTGGATGTATTTTGATTCATGCATTGCTTTGGAACATGCAGATTTGGTTAGTTCACCTCTAAATACCAGCAGTGTCAAATTTATCCTCCATCCCTATCCAGAAGTAAGCCCCATTAAATTCAATGGGACTTCTGAATAGACATAGGACTGCACTGTAAGACATCAGGATTTGTTAATGAGAGAATTCCATTTCCATTTTCTTTGATGTTCCCAGTGTTTTTATTTGCAGTACAAAGTGTGAAAAGGTGTTGACACTATCTAGTAAAGGAATGGTACTAATAAGAACAAGATACATTGTAACCCTGAAACCATACCATATTGTCAATAAAAATGCAAGCAAATAATTTCTAAAACCAATAATAATAATAATAATAATACCACCAACCTATATAGACACACACACACAAAAACCACCTAACAGATGTAAAACTAAAAGATATGGCACATTAAAACTGCACCCTCCAAAAAACCTTAATGTTACACATTAAAATAAAAGTGTCTGTAATTTTTGGTAGAGGAGATACAAAGGAAGAGCCTTCAAGCCAAGATGTGGGGCAGGAGAACTGTCAATGCTAAGGGGGACATAAATATAGTGCAATATAGCACATTAGAATATATTAGCATATTAGAAATCTGGTGGGGATGGAGATAACCAATAGGCAGGAAACTGCATTTTGGTTGTGTTGATCTGTGCGTGGCCCAAAACATTACAAGCCAGCTCCTCCAAAGGGGGCAACTCCAGGCTTCTAAAGCAATTTAATACTGCTGGGACATACTTTCACCTGCCTGATCAAAACCGTGAAAATAAATGGGAAATGGGAAAAGAAAGTAAGGGAGACAACCCAATAAGGAAATATTGCAATGATAAGTGACTTTAGCCACCCACACATCAGCAGGGCAGAAGTATTTTTGGATCCCAATGAGAGCCAGTGTGGTGTAGTGGTTAAGAGCGGTAGACTCATAATATACGGCTTATACTCGAGTATATCCTGCTTTATCACTACCTGAAGGAGTCTCAAAGCGGCTAACATTCTCCTTTCCCTTCCTCCCCCACAACAAACACTCTGTGAGGTGAGTGGGGCTGAGAGACTTCAAAGAAGTGTGACTAGCCCAAGGTCACCCAGCAGCTGCATGTGGAGGAGCGGAGACGCGAACCCGGTTCACCAGATTACGAGTCTACCGCTCTTAACCACTTCACCACACTGGCTCTCTCCGCTAAGAACAGAAATTGTGCTCTGGCGGCGCAGCGGCAGCAGGAGGTCCCATTAGCTAAAGTGCTGCTTCAGGTTAAGTACGCTTCAGGTTAAGAATGGACCTCCGGAATGAATTAAGTACTTAACCCGAGGTACCACTGTAAAGGTAGAGGGACCCCTGATCATTAGGTCCAGTCGCAGATGACTCTGGGGTTGCAGCGCTCATCTCACTTTACTGGCCGAGGGAGCCAGCGTACAACTTCTGGGTCATGTGGCTAGCATGACTAAGCCGCTTCTGGCGAACCAGAGCAGCGCACGGAAATGCTGTTTACCTTCCCGCTGGAGGTGTGCCTATTTATCTACTTGCACTTCGTGCTTTCGAACTGCTAGAATAATAATAATAATAATTCTTTTATTTGTACCCCACCCATCTGGCCGGGTCTCCCCAGCGGCCTCCAACAGATATAAAAATACATTAAAATCACAGGTTAAAAACTTCCCTAAATTAATAATATTGGCAGGAGCAGGGATCAAGCAACGGGAGCTCACCCCGTTGCGGGGATTCGAACTGCCGACCTTCTGATCAGCAAGCCCTAGGATCTGTGGTTTAACCCACAGTGCTACCCACTACAAGCAGAGTAGAATATGGCTATTTTCAGTTCCAATCCTAATTATTCCTAGTGTGGAATTTGCCCTTTTCACAGCTACATTTCCACCACGACCCCAAGACTTTCCCCCTGACCTCCCCATCATGGAGATAGTAGGGGAACTTGCCAGTCACAGCACAGTTCTGTCCTTCCGTCTCTAAAAGACCTCTCAGGACACCTGTTAAATCTTGACGATTGTGGTATCTGCACTCATTTCCTCTGCCGGCCGGGGGCAACTCTATACAAAAAGAGGAAATAAATAATACCTCTGGCCTGGGGGAGCGAACACACCCCAAAGGAGAGGACAACCACAAAGCTAGGTGAATAAGCCCTTCGAAGAGCAGAGTAAGCAGAAACACTTAATAAGATTGGGGGGGCAATACAAGTGTGTTGTATATATTAGAGAAGGGGGCACACTACCTGAGAAGCAGCCCATCTTTTCCTTTTAGTTCTTTCCTGTCCTGTAAATTTCCATGTACAAAGGAATACATTTTCTGTGCAGGCAAGCAAGTAATCTACATGCAGCAAAACCCTCTTGAAACTACATGGCTGAACAGAATAAATCATTTAAAGGGATAAAAGGCCCCTTTCTCACCACTGTCTTTCCGGGAGATTTCTTGAATAGGAGTGCAAATATTTATCCTTTTAAAAAACAAAACAAAACAGCCTTTTCCCGCGTGCCAGGTGATTCTTTCTTCCTTTTTAAAAAGTCCCCTGTTTTCTACAGCCCTGATTCCCCCCCCCCTCTATAAGTGGGATGCCTGAACCTCGGGAGAAATCCACTCCATTGTTAGAAATAGCCGAAATTGGCTTGCAACTAGTAAAGATGCCAAGATTTTGCACCTTGCTCTGTGACCTAAAGCAAAAATGACATGAACATTGACAAATTTGACAAGGAAATTTGTGCAAAAAACAACTTCTATTTGGCTAGCCAAGCAGCAAATATGTCGGATGATATGCTTTATTAAGCAATCCATTTTTCAGCAATAGCTGAGCCATCTGCAAAGGTTAGCGTGCATCAGGCTTTCCACAGAATTTCATCTGCGTCTGCAGCTAGGTGCGACACACAACCACATTTTTCATGTACATACAATTTTGGATGCAAATCGAATACTTGATGAAAGAGGTGACCTTCCAGATTGACTTCACCATATAGTAAAGTCACAAGAAGAGAAGCAGCCAAAAGAGAAAGGCAATCCACACAATTTCTTTGGGGGGTGGGGGGAGTGAATGGTGGTGTTGGGGAACTGTGGAGGCAGAAATACAAAAAGAGGGACTGGGAGAATATAAAAGGAATGTGCTAGGGAAGAAAAATCTAGCAATTTAGGGGGTGGTGTGATGGGGGGTGATTATTACTGCCTGGTAAATAATAATAATAATAATAATAATAATAATAATAATAATCAGAATTTTGAGTCAGATTTAAGGTTTAGGAATGGACCGTGAATGTGATTTTGCTTGCTTCTTTTCTGTTGGCTGGATTTAAATGTGATGCATTTGCTTTCTGACTCACAGAGATCAAGATTGGTGTGCCTAAGTCCAGATTTCAAATTCTGACTGTTTAGTTTAACCTTCTGAGTTAAATCGTACTTGATTTTAAATGACTGTGCTTTTGTTTTGTGCCTTTGCTGTGCTATGTTCAGATCCTGGCAGCTAGATCTGCATGAGGAACACAAAGAACTGGGTGCCAACTGCTGTGCTTGTCAGCTGGGTGTAGGACAAACTTTAGAGTTAGTTTTTAGCTCTCATTCCACAAAGTGACTTTGGACACCGTTTACTGGGAAGTTCAAGTTCAATGAATGGGAGTTGTGGTCTTGTATGAGCTGGCTTCTGGAACTATAATAACATCGAAATATTTGCATTTGCTAGAGGTTACCCTGTTTATTTCTAAAGGAATCTCAAGGAGGTTCTCCCACATTTTCTAAATTCTAAGCCCAGATTTTAAATTAGATTAGATCTAATAGTTCATTAGGGACCCAGGTGGTGCTGTGGGTTAAACCACAGAGCCTAGGGCTTGCTGATCAGAAGGTCAGCGGTTCGAATCCCTGTGACGGGGTGAGCTCCCGTTGCTCGGTCCCTGCTCCTGCCCACCTAGCAGTTCGAAAGCACGTCAAAGTGCAAGTAGATAAATAGGTACCACTCCGGCGGGAAGGTAAACGGCGTTTCCATGCGCTGCTCTGGTTCACCAGAAGCGGCTTTGTCATGCTGGCCACATGACCTGGAAGCTGTATGCCGGCTCTCGGCCAATAAAGCAAGATGAGCGCCGCAACCCCAGAGTTGGACACGACTGGGCCTAATGGTCAGGGATCGCTTTACCTTTAATAGTTCATTAAGGTATCAATCCAGTGGAGATAATTCTTTATTGTTAACATTAGAGTTTTGCAGGTTGCACATAGTCATGTGTAACCGCCGTAGGAATATATTTCTGGTATCGCACACACAAGATGTTAAGTTTTGGAGTTGCACAGAACTGCTCATTAGGCGAGAAATGGACAGGATCATTTTGTCGGTGACTTTGGGCTTTGCCATCCTGCTGGGAGCAGACGGAGAGCTGACCAGAGAACTCCAGGCCAGAAGAGTGACCCTTTTAAAATATCTCAGGAAGGGGCAAAGCATGGGAAAGGTAGCCTGTCCTAAGTTTAAAGACCTCAGCTCAACCCTAGGCTTCGTCAGAGAAAGGTGCGAGCTTGGAGCTGTCCAAACTCATTATACTATATGTACTCTTCCCTCTGTTCAGGAAATAAAGAGTAGGACCTCTTCGTTATGAAAGAGGATGAAATATTTTCCGCAATGCCAGTGTACCCTATCAGTTCCTTCCCGTTCTCACTACTTGGCTGGACTAACCATGATAATAAGGAAGTTGTAGCACAGGTCTTGAAATATATTGCATCAGCCGGGGAAAGTTTTAGGAGTGAAGTGCAGATAACCAGTGGTTAGCTGCATGTTCCGGGGCTTATCATTTATTTTTAAAAAGTGTTTATCCTTATTTTGCTATCATTGTGGCTGCTTTTGCTATTTTTTAACTCTTCTGCTTTATTTCATTGTCCCTGCAATAATAATAATAATTTATTATTTATACCCCGCCCATCTGGCTGGGTTTCCCCAGCCACTCTGGGCGGCTTCCAACAGAACATTAAAATACAATAATCTATTAAACATTAAAAGCCTCCCTAAACAGGGCTGCCTTCAGATGTCTTCTAAAGGTCTGGTAGTTGTTGTTCTCTTTGACATCTGCTGGGAGGGCGTTCCACAGGGTGGGTGCCACTACTGAGAAGGTCCTCTGCCTGGTTCCCTGTAACTTGGCTTCTCGTAGTGAGGGAACCGCCAGAAGGCCCTCGGCACTGGATCTCAGTGTCCGGGCAGAACAATGGGGGTGGAGACGCTCCTTCAGGTATACAGGACCAAGGCCGTTTAGGGCTTTAAAGGTCAGCACCAACACTTTGAATTGTGCTCGGAAACGTACTGGGACCCAATGTAGGTCTTTCAAGACCGGTGTGTTAATGTATTTTAATGTTTACTGGAAGCCGCCCAGAGTGGCTAGGGAGACCCAGCCAGATGGGTGGGGTACAAATAATAAATTATTATTATTATTATTATTATTATTATTATTATTATTATTATTATTATTATTATTATTATTATTTCCCTCCCCACACATAGGTTTTAAAAACTATTTTTTTTTATTTGCTTACAGGGTGTCTTTCTCTCTGAAAATTAGCCTTAGTTTGCACCTCTATACGTATTTCTTTTCCTTAGGACTTCCCTATTTTCATTGGAGAAATGTTGGAGCGTATGAAATTATACAACCCCTGAGCCAAGGAGATAAGTAACTATACAACCTTTATAAGATATCCCTGTTCAGGGAAGATCTTTTTTAAATGTTTAATGTTTTATTATGTTCTTATATATGTGGGAAGCTGCCCAGAGTGGCTGGGGAAACCCAGTCAGATGGGCAGGGTAGAGATAACAACAGCAACAGCAGCAGCAGCAACAACAACAACAACAACAACAACAACAACAACCACAGTTAAAATCACACCCTCAACCATCACTTTAAGAAATCAGTAAAGGAGATGGGATCAGCAGTTAGAAACTTAAATTGGTCACCAGGCCATACAGATTGTTTTCATTCTTTCCTCCACATCAATTGGCTAGAAAAATGCCATTTTTCAGCCTGCTCAGAACTCCACATGGAACACGGTCTTCTCTTGGCTTAACTGCATTTGTTCCTGGTCATCCAGAGCTGGGAGGCCAGTCCCATGGAGCAGTTAGTAGGCAAGGACAGGTTGCTCTTTGCTCCTGCACGGACTTCCCGTTTCGCCCTTGGATGTGGAAAAAAACCCTGATAGAGTCGGTAGCTGTGGTGGATCTGTTTTGCTCTGAAGCTGGACCTGCCAGCCTGACTGGTGCAGAGCATAAACCAAAGGACAGGAATGAGAACAAGGGAGTAGCTTCTGAAGAAAGGTCTCTTGCCAGCTGACCTTCCCTTGTCAAACGCAACTTGCTGTGGTGTGCCGACACAATGGAGAACATTCTGCTCTCTATGTACTTGGCAAATGAAGAAATGGGCGGCGGGGGTGGGGGTGGGAAACCTTCATTGCGTGAATTATTGGCAAAGCGTTTGAAGTGCCTCCAAGATTTCTTTCTGACTGACTTGCAATTTCTCAGGAGATTTGCGCCCTTCTTTCTCCTTTCCCTGTGGTGTGAGGGGTTGGAACGTCGGGCTGAGTACTACTTTGGCCGAGGCATTTTCTCCTTTTGAAAGCCTTTCCCAGAGGCTAAATAATCTTCTTGCCTTCAAAATCTTCGGTTGAGAAGAAGAAGAAGAGTTTGGATTTGATATCCCGCTTTATCACTACCCGAAGGAGTCTCAAAGCGGCTAACATTCTCCTTTCCCTTCCTCCCCCACAACAAACACTCTGTGAGGTGAGTGGGGCTGAGAGACTTCAGAGAAGTGTGACTAGCCCAAGGTCACCCAGCAACTGCATGTGGAGGAGCGGGGAAGCGAACCCGGTTCACCAGATTACGAGTCTACCGCTCTTAACCACTTCACCACACTGGCTTGACTTTGAGGGCATGACTTTCATCCCAGAAAGGCAGAATCCTCCACGGAAGAAGAAAGGCTGGCATCCTGCTGCTCCTATTGTCTTGTCGGTGCTCTTCAAACACCACCGCCACCTAAAACAAATATGATCTGCTCAGGAGTCCCTTGACAGTCACATGCCCAGACCAGAAAGCCACCCCAGCATTCACGAATCCCTCTGCCGACAGCCCCGATAAGGCAGTTCCAAAACTCTTGTGGCATATTTGCCACTTCTGCTTGACCCTTTGTCAATCATGGCCTCCGAGGCCAAGTAAAAATCTAGCCTTGTTGTGCTGGGAAGCAGCGGACTGGTTGTGCTTTGAGCAACTACTGAATCAGCAACTGTAAAAACAGTACCATCACATGACTGTACCAGCCAATCATTTCATCTAAGAAATAACTACCCCCAAAACCACAAATTTTCATTTGCTAGAAATTAAGCACCCACTCCAAAACAACAACAACAACAACAACAACAACCCAAGCCTCATGTGGAAAGATTTCTCAGATATGTGTGAGCTGCTTCTGGTTAGTGCAGTTTCATGGGGGGGGGCATTTAGATAAGATTTCTTTATTGTCATTGTACAAGTACAAGTACAACGTTGTACAAGTGCAACGAAACTGGATGCCATCCCATTAAAAACAAAACAAAACAAAAAGCACCAAAAAAACAACAACACACACACATTTTCAGTCACACATGCACATGCGTACACACCCAGGGCCGGCGCTTCCATTTAGGCGAACTAGGCGGTTGCCTAGAGCGCCAAAATGGAGGGGGCGCTGGCCAGGTCATTTTAGCAGCTGTGTTACCAAGTGCCCAAACCAAGCATTCCAGGCACACAAGGAGCTTGACACACAACTAACAGCCCACAGGCTTTGTCTTTCATGCCATTTTGGTATAAACTCCATTTGATGGAATGACCCTGGGTCCACAGTGATACAACTGGGCCCTTTAGAGATCCGTTTTAGGAGTCAGCTACTTTGGAATTTTGCAATACCAAAGCTTTTCAGCTTGTTGCGTGTCGAGGTCCCCCAAAACCACCCCTCAAATAACTCACACATCAGACAGAATTTTGTTTTGGTTTTTGGCATGATTTTGGCCACAACTTTATTAAAATACAAATAATGTGAGTGGTTGCCCGTTTTCTTTAACATAATGCATTTTTGTAATTTTTTTCCATGAATATATTCATTTTCACGCACACTTCCCCCTAATCACATGCATTGTTGTGCATGTTGGTTGGAGAAGTGTGGAATTTGAAGGGTGTCTGTGCTTTGCTTTGCGTACTGGTTTGAGAATGTGAACTGGAAATGTCATTTCCCAAAAAGTGAAGAGGTCCTGACAAAAGAAGATTGGATACAGAGACTAATGGAAATATGCAGAGATGGCGAAACCTATCGGAAGAACAAGAAATCAAGACAACAAACTATTTAGAAAGGAACGGAAGTGGTTTATTGAGTTTTTACAAACAAGCTGAAAACAGATTAAGACATTGGCAGGATTATTGTAAAAACCTGCAGTTTAAATATATATATATGAGATATATATTAGAATGCACAAATAAAAGAATAAGTTAAGACAATTTGGAGTATGCAGGAAAGGACAAAAATAAATGTAAGGAACAGCAGAAAGAGGGGGAAGGGAGTCGAAATTGAAAATGTTAACACTTGACAAATAATTGTTCTAATGCAGGCATCCCCAGCCTCCAGCCCTCCAGATGTTTTGGCCTACAACTCCCATGATCCTTAGCTAACAGGACCAGTGATCAGGGATGATGGGAATTGTAGTCCAAAACATCTGGAGGGCCGAAGGTTGGGGATGCCTGTTCTAATGTATATAAATTGATTATTATTATTATTATTATTATTATTATTATTATTATTATTAATTTAAAAGAGAGAATGTGAACTTCCCATTAAAATGCAAACAAAATTGAATTGCTCCCCCATTCCTACCTCTGAGTGGCCTGGACTACATTTTCCAGTTCCCAGAATGCTCCAGAGTGTCAGGGCTGAGCTATAGGTAGCTGTCAGAGCGGGAATGGAAACCAGGGGTCAGGGGAGGGGAGGAACGCAAGCCTAGAGATCGAGCCAAATGCTAGAGCCGGGGGAAAAAGTGAGAAAATGGCAGGAGTCAGCATCAAAACACACCAGTGCCAGGAGGTCTACTGTTGCCCAGGTGAAGTCTCAGCTCAGTCGGTTAGAGCGTCGTACTGATAAAGCCAAGGTTGCAGGTTCGATCCCCGCATGGGACAGCTACATATTCCTGCATAGCAGGGGGTTGGACTAGATGAGCTTTGGGGACCCTTCCAACTGTACAGTTCTATACAGTTCTATAGCTGTTTAGGAGCTATACAGTTCTATAGCTGTTTAGGAGTGTTATGCATTCAGTGGTCTGTGTTTGCCTGAGCTTGAGTCTGGACTAAGGATTCTGTGTTCTGATTCGATACACAATATCCAATCACAGAACATTTCAGGAATTGGGCCTCTGCCATTGGCCCTTAGACTCTGAGTCATGATTTGCAGCTTGGAAGTTTAGACGGCCAATCACCTTGGGAGTGGGAGTGGCCCAGGCCTTCAGAAATGTATATAAGCCGTTTCTTTGCTCCTGTTGTCCAGTTCTGTTATTTCAATAAAGGTTCTTGCTGTTATCACTGTGTCTTGCCTCGTGGGAATCCACCTTTCATATATATGAAAACATTAGACATTAAAGAAACCATCATACCATATATATATATATATATATATATATATATATATATATATATATATATATAATTATTATTATTATTCCCCACCCATCTGACTGGGTTGCCCCAGCCATTCTGGGTAGCTTTCAATATATATAGACATAAGACATTAAAGAAACTGTCGGTTTCTTTAATGTCTAATGTCTATATATATTGAAAGCCACCCAGAATGGCTGGGGCAACCCAGTCAGATGGGTGGGGAATAATAATAATAATAATAATAATAATAATAATAATAATAGTAATAGTAATAGTAATAGTAATAATACTAATAATAATAAAATGCATCCCTATTTTTATCAGAGAAATGTTGGAGGGTGCACCGAAAAGCAGGCATTTCCTGCTACCTGCTCTGTTCTAAGCTCTAAATAAAGCAAAATGGGAGCAGGGGTTGGGGAGAGACAGTTCTTTGTGATCCAACATCCCCCCCCCCCCCCGCCAAGGAATTAGGAGGCAGTTTGTCTTGCACTTCATCACCTTCGGACCCAATGAGGGAGGGAGAGCGTGGAGCGCCTGCCCGCCCGCCTGCCGCTCTAAACTGCACCCACGGGCGCACGCAACAGTAGCCAGGAATGTGTATTTCTGCAGATGATTAAATCAATACAATTTTGACAAGACTTGTTGGAACATGCTTCTTTATTTTACGCAATTCCTTCCCCTTCGTCGGGGGCATTTATCACCCTGCCTGCCTGTCAGCTAATGGAGATTGTTCTTAGTCCACACTTGATAGAAGGACGTTGTTATGATGCATGCCCACAGTTGAGCTCAGATGCCGGGGGTGTGAGCACGGCGGGGGCACACACAAAGAGCTCCACTAGGGGAGGGGAGGGGCCGGGTCACTTTTTCTGCTTGGCAAAGGGGGTAAGATTATTGTTATGAATTGTGGCTGTTGTTTCCCAACTCAGTGTCCTTTCTGAGTGGAGAAATAAAGCTATGGCTATTGCAGTTGGTTATTTTACCGAGTTGTGTACCTATTTTAATTAGAGGCACAAACTGAGAACAGTTGTTTTACTTTTTATCTGATGCAAGGAAGACGACAGAAAATGCCTTGATCCAAAACGGCGATCAAAGGAATATTTCACACTGAATCGGATTTAGATATATATATTTTTTGTAAAGCAGCCGTACCTATTTGAATGTATCGGCCTCTAAAGAGGAGCTATATAGCCTGGGACACCCCAGGCTGGGGAGGAGTATTTTGTACCTGTTTGTTTTCGATGCACCTCTTTTCTCCCAACCCCACCCCCACATTTTTTTGTTTGCATCTGGTCATAGCTGTCAACTTTCAGATTTAAAAATAAGGGATTTTTCCAAACTTTCGGGTTTGAAAATAAGGGATGCCGCGAGGGCGGTGCAATGGCACCAAGTAGCCTCGCCACCCTGCGCTCCAGAGGCTGCGTGCGAATGGGTGAGCGAAAGAGCGAGCGCATAGACGGCAGGCAGGCTGTCTGGTTGGGCGTGAGGGTCTGGCTGCACAAGGCATGCAAGCTCCGCCCCCAGTCGGTCTCAGACTCCTTATTGGCAGCCGAGCAACGCAGCTGAGGAGCCTCCCTGGTCGGCAGGGAGGGAGAGGAGCTGCTTCCTTTGAAATCCGGGAAATTTAAGGGATATCAACAATCCGGGATAGCAGAGGGAAACGGCATTGGAATAAGGGAGTTTCCCACAAAAAAAGGGAGGGTTGACAGCTATGCATCTGGTTTCAGTGCCATTACCCTGCTTTGTAGCTTACTTTCAAAATAACAAAAACCAGGGCGCCCAAATGAACCCCTGCGCAGCAAAATGAAGCACACTTCCAATACGGATGCAGAGCCGGTCTGCGGAACTCCCTGCCACTGGAAGTAGCAATCATCGATAACATCGCCTGTTCTGAAACAACATTTGTCTTAAGATGGGGAAACTGAACAGCTGTTTGAAGGGATGCTAAGGGCACCCATAGTATTCTATCAATCCAAGACCTATGCAACCCCTATTCCTGTAAACAAACAGAGGCTGGGGGGTCAGTTGCGGAAAATGAAGGTTTCATGTTAATACCGTGTTCTGGTCCAACCAAATCATCAACTTTTAAGGGTTGGGAAATCAATGGAACATGTGTCCATCTCAGCTGTGCTATGTGTATCTTGCTGCTTCACCACTCTATTAATAATCTTTAATTAATTATGTTTTCACCTCTTCCCGAAGTCTTTCCCAATCTTTGAGAAATAAAACCAGGAGTCAGAAGACTCCTGTAGATAACTAAGGCTGAACTAGTTACAGGTAGATAGCCGTGTTGGTCTGTCATAGTCAAAACAAAATAAAAAAATTCCTTCCAGTAGCACCTGAACTGCAGGCTGGCCAGTTTCCTGCAGTTCTGAGCAGTTTGCATCCTCTTGCACCAGGAGTAAACTAACCCTTTTCTGGTCCCATGGACCACACATCCTTTGTCCAACTCTTGGGGGGCTGCACACTGCCGGAGGGTATGGCCACCCCCCACTCTCACACAGAGCACACAGTACTCCCCCCCCCCAAAAAAAACCTCATCAACTGATCTGTGCAGATAAGATGAAGGGAGATGGAATACGTGATTGCTTCCTCCCCAGTGATCAGATGATCTGTCTAAGGAGCAGGGGGGGAACATAGGAGCCAATTCCTAGGGGCCAAGATCTCTTCAACCCCCCAAAAAAACAATAAACATTTGAGGGGGGGCCCAAACGCTGATGGGCATTGCCATTTAAATGCGGTGCGTGCACCATGTCTTGTGATCAATTGTGTGGGGTGGGGCTTACCTGCCCTCCCAATATTTTATTAAAGTTAGCATCCCTGGGGGAGAGATTATTTGCCTCCCCAGCAGTGTCTTGGGCTGAGCAGAGAGATTTAAACTTTCCCACCCACCCCAGATGTACAACTGCTTTGGTTTGTTTCCTTTCCGTCACCGCCACCAAAATCCACCGGGTCATCTTGGTCATGGGGGAGGGGGCAGAAAAATGTGCTTGGTGTGTGTGTGTGTGTGTGTGTGTGTGTGTGTGTGCGCGTGTGTGTGGATCAGGCCCCCTGGCCTAAAAGTTAGCCGTCCCCGCCTTACACTAACAGAGGCAGCCGTCCTACCTATGGGGTCTTATAGTTGTGATTGATACTGTGAAACTGCCGGGAGGGCAGCTAGGTCAGAGTTATTTGTGCTAAGCAAGTGATGTACAAAAGGGGTGATCAAAATGCCACAAAGCATCTTGCCAATCACGACACGCATGTTATGCCCATAACGGGGGGGGGGGAGCGGGGCGCAGCGGCAGGGGGTGGGGTGAGGTGAGGTGGACGGGATTGTAAATAAAATTTAGCCTGCGATTTCCTCCATTCAAATGAGCAGCGTGGGGAGGAGCCGCTCCTCATTTCCCCCCCGCTAAAAATGTCTCTCTTTCTCCTTGTCAGCTCTATGCGGTTGGCCAGCCACCATTACTGCTGTCCCAGTGATGGATGGAGGAAGGGTGCATGTATGGATATGTGTTGTTGTGTCAGAATAGCGGAGAGGTGGGCTTCTGGGTTTTGAGCACAAATATTTTTTTTGTTTGTTTGAAGAAGTGCACCGGAACAACCCTCGAAAAAGGCACATACGTCGCCAGGGCCTGGCCTTAGTGGTGTGTGTGTGTGTGTGTGTGTGTGTGTGTGTATTTCATAGAATCACAGAATCATAGAGTTGGAAGAGACCACAAGGGCCATCCAGTCCAACCCCCTGCCAAGCAGGAAACACCATCAAAGCATTCCTGACAGGTGGCTGTCAAGCCTCTGCTTAAAGACCTCCAAAGAAGGAGACTCCACCACACTCCTTGGCAGCAAATTCCACTGTCGAACAGTTCTTACTGTCAGGAAGTTCTTCCTAATGTTTAGGTGGAATCTTCTTTCTTGTAGTTTGAATCCATTGCTCCGTGTCCGCTTCTCTGGAGCAGCAGAAAACAACCTTTCTCCCTCCTCTATATGACATCCTTTTATATATTTGAACATGGCTATCATATCACCCCTTAACCTTCTCTTCTCCAGGCTAAACATACGCAGCTCCCTAAGCCGTTCCTCATAAGGCATCGTTTCCAAGCCTTTGACCATTTTGGTTGCCCTCCTCTGGACACGTTCCAGCTTGTCTGTATCCTTCTTGAACTGTGGTGCATTTTGATTTTCTAAGATGCACAAGGAAACATGCATCTATCCTCCCAGCAACCCTGTAAGGTAGTTTTCGCCTCAGTTGCAAGGTGGAATTGAGCTTGGCTCCCAGTACGTTTCCAAGCACAAAGCGTGTTCTCCTTCATGGAGAGCACGTGTTGCGGTGGGGGCCAGCAGATCACACCTCTGGTGCTGGGCGGGATCGGATAGATGGCCACAGCTACGATTGGGTCCTGGGCTGTTGTTGGGGAGATTTAATTGTTGCAATTTGTGATGGACAGCCCAGCGGGTATATAACCCTTGGCACGCCTTGTGATGTTCCTCTTTGCTGCGTGCAACAGATCTCCCGCCCTTCCTCTCCCTTTTATTAGGCCTCTGTGTTGACCTTGCTATGCCTGTCATGGGGTCGTCTGCTGTTGGGGCAGGGGCCTGGTAGGAATTTTTCCAGTTGGATGATTGGCTGGTGCCATCTTGTTCTCGCCTACTGCGTAGCAATTAGTCACAACTTGTAAGGTTGGCGGTTAGGCATTGGTTATTCTATTCGTTGGTGGAGGGGTAAAGATTGGCTGTGTCTGCCCCTCCAATGCTGCTGCTGCGCGGGGAATTCCATTAAAGGAATCCAGGGGCTCGCCATGCTTTTGTCCATATCCCCCGGTCGGGGTCCAGGGCCACGCAAGAACCTCTGGGAGCATTTGGGGAGAGACGTTGGGTCTGACCCCCGGCCTCCTTTTCTCTCCCCTAAGTGTTTTCCCTTTACTGACAGTCGTCAGTTCTGTCCCCAGTGGGACAGATAGTCTAAACCAATCAATGCCTATGCAACCACTCACATATCATGTATTTCAATAAAGTTGTGGCCAAAATCATGCCAAAAACCAAAACCTAAATTACTGTCTGAGGTGTGAGTTATTTGAGGGGTGGTTTGAGGACCTTGACACGCAACCCTGTAAGGTAGTTTTCACCTCAGTTGCAAGGTGGAAGTGAGCTTGGCTCCCAGTACGTTTCCGAGCACAAATCAAAGTGTTGGTGCTGACCTTTAAAGCCCTAAACGGCCTCGGCCCAGTATACCTGAAGGAGTGTCTCCACCCCCATCGTCCAGCCCAGACACTGAGGTCCAGTGCCGGGGGCCTTCTGGCAGTTCCCTCCCTGTGAGAAGTGAGGTTACAGGGAACCAGGCAGAGGGCCTTCTCAGTAGTGGCGCCCGCCCCGTGGAACATCCCAGCAGATGTCAAGGCAATAAGCAACTATTTTACTTTTAAAAGACAACTGAAGGTGGCCCTGTTTTAATGTTTGATGCTGTATTGTTTTTAATATTCGGTTGAAAGCAGCCCAGAGTGGCTGGGGAAACCCAGCCAGATGGGCGGGGTATAAATAATAAATTATTATTATTATTATATTGGTGACTGAGCTGGGACTGAACACAGGTTTCAGCAGTCTAAGTCGGATTCTGTATCCACTTCGCCAGACTGGCTCTGAAACTGACCTACCTGTTGACCCTGGAATTGCCAGAGCTGAATTGGGTGTCATTATATGGTGACAACACAATATTCTGCAAATGCTTAGTGGTCACTTTCTGTTCTCGTCAGCCAACAGGCTCGCAGAGCAAACTTTTCAGCAAATATGACAGGCCCTCCAAGTGTCCCTATTTTCCAGGGACAGTCCTGGATTTACAGATCTGATTTGATCCCAGAATGTCCCACTTTTCCTTAGGACATCCCTATTTTCATCGGATAAATGTTGGAGGGTGTGGAGTTATCCGACCCCTGAGCCAAGGAGATTAGTAACTCTACAACCTATAGAAGACATCTGAAGGCAGCCCTGCATAGGGAAGTTTAAAAAAAAATGTTTTATCATGTCTTTACATATGTTGGAAGCCGTACAGAGCAGCCGGAGAAACCCAGTCAGATGGGTGGGGTATAAATAATGAAATAATTTATATGGAATAGGACATTCCTATTTTCATTGGAGAAATGTTGGGAGGGTACAACATGATGCATTATGGCAGATGGTGGTTCTAAGAGAGTCAGTGTGGTGTAGTGGTTAAGAGCAGTGGACTCGTAATCTGGTGAACTGGGTTCGATTCCCCGCTCCTCCACATGCAGCTGTTGGATGACCTTGGGCTAGTCTCTTCTTTGAAGTCTCTCAGTCTCACTCACCTCACAGAGTGTTTGTTGTGGGGGAGGAAGGGAAAGGAGAATGTTAGCCGCTTTGAGACTCCTTCGGGTAGTGATAAAGCGGGATATCCAATCCAAACTCTTCTAAGGCTTCACAATTCTGTACACAGAAATAAGCCCTGCCTGAAGTCAAGGACTGAGAAGGAACCATGGCATCAGCAGAGGTTGTGATCTCCCAGTTACAAACTTCAAAATGAAATGCCCATTGCTCAATCGACTTTGCTTAAAGACATGCACACTTCAAATTGCCCAGCGCCTATGAGCTGGTTCACACAACCA
>JAWWNH010000026.1:257500-470000 GCA_034641385.1 Darevskia mixta | reverse complement strand
TCTCCTACTCATCATCATCCTTTATTCGACCGTCAGTCAGATAAAGATACATTTATCCATACAAAGTTAAAACATCTGAGAGGGTTTTTAAAACACAACCAACACTAAAATGGGCTAGACAGATAGCCCCAGGTCAATACAGTCAATTTTAGCCTTGCGACGCTTGAAAGCTAAAAAAAGAAATTTGGCCACCAAGGAGGCTGTATTTCTAGTAGCATTATTCAGCAAGTATAAAACCTGGTTTTCTCTGGATAGGAAGCTAAATTGGACTAAAAGTGGAGCTATAAGATTTTGCCTAAGCGCTGTATAAGAAGGGCAAGTTAGGAGAATATGTTCGGTGGACTCGACCACGCCCAGGGCACAATGACAAGTTCTCTGGGCGTATGGTACTCCCCTGTACCTTCCCCACAATACCGCAGAATCAAGGACATTTAATCTAGCCGCTGTAAGAAGTCTACGGTATTCCACATAGTGGACTTCCGCAAGGTAGGGGGCTGGTATGGTCTGATGGATCTGGTCCCCTAGGAACATCCCTGGTTTTATCTGGGCTATATCTTCTTGCCTATCACTCAGTCTCCGGGAAATCACAGCTCTGGCTTGAATGTACGTCATAGACTCGAAGTAGAGGTGTGACTCCTACTTTCTTCCTCCTCAGAACCTGTGCTCACCAGGAAGGGTTGGCAAGCTGACTGGCACAGGGCCTTTTCTGTGGTGAACCCATATTTGTGGGTTCACCACAGAAAAGGCCCTGGTGCCAGTCAGCTTGCAAGATATACCCTTCTTGGATAGTGTTTAGGTATTCTTCAAAATGTTTTTGTTCACGATGCTTTTAACAAATGGGCTTAATAAGCCCTAGACTTCTTCTTCTTCTTCTTTTGGTCTTATATTGGTATGGGCTGCCTGCGATATATGGCATTATTCCTGTTATTATGATTTCAAAAACAACATTAAAAGTTCTATGTTTTAATGTGGTTTTAAATGTTGCACGACATCAAGGGGAAATATTGTCCTTTGAACAGGTGGCACATACATCTATTAAACAAATAAACGGGGCGGCCTGAATGGTGGCATTTTCATTCTAAAATAATTTTGTGGGATTTAAAAGGACACATTCTACTCATGTAAAAACACCAGGCAGGCCCCACAAACAACCCAGAGATGCAATTTAAATAAAAGCACATATTCTACTCATGTAAAAACACCAGGCAGGCCCCACAAATAACCCAGAGATGCAATTTAAATAAAAGCACATATTCTACTCATGTAAAAACACCAGGCAGGCCCCACAAATAACCCAGAGATGCAATTTAAATAAAAGCACATATTCTACTCATGTAAAAACACCAGGCAGGCCCCACAAATAACCCAGAGATGCATTTTAAATAAAAGGACACATTCTACTCATGTAAAAACACGCTGATTCCCGGGATGGATTGAGAAGGCGATTGGGCCGCATCCGGCCCCCGGGCCTTAGTTTGCCTACCCATGCTCTAAAGAGCCAGGGAGGTAAAGTGGATAATAATGATGTGAATGTATATTATTAAATGGAAAATAAATAAAAATTATATATGAAAGGAAGGAAGGAAGGAAGGAAGGAAGGAAGGAAGGAAGGAAGGAAGCAATCAATCAATCAAGCAAGCAAGCAAGCAAGCAAGCAAGCAAGCAAGCAAGCAAGCAAGCAAGCAAGCAAGCAAGCAGAGGCGTAGCAAGCCCAGGTGGTACCCGGGGCGGAATTTTTTTTGTCACCCCCCCCCACCACTTTAATTTTAAAAAATTAAAAAGTGTCGCCCCCCTCTGATGGTGCCACTTTGCGAGGTGTGGGGGGTTTGTGTGTGTGTCTATTATCTCTTTTTTTTCAATAAAGTTAAAATAAAAAAATAATAAAAAAAAATAATAATAATGTAAAAAAATAAAAATAAAAAGTGTCACCCCCCTCTGATGGTGCCACTTTGTGAGGTGTGGGGGTTGTGTGTGTGTGTGTGTGTGTGTGTGTGTGTGTGTGTGTCTATTATCTCTTTTTTTCAATAAAGTTAAAATAAAAAATAATAATAATAAATGATAAAAATTAAAAAAAATTTAAAAAATTTAAAAAATTAAAAATGTCACCCCCCTCTGATGGTGCCACTTTGTGAGGTGGGGGGGCTGTGTGTGTGTGTGTGTCTATTATCTCTTTTTTTCAATGAAGTTAAAAAAAATTAAATTTTTTTTTTTAAAAAGTGTCACCCCCCTCTGGGGTGGAACCCGGGGCGGCCCGCCCCCCGCCCCCCATTGCTACGCCCCTGGAAGGAAGGAAGGAAGGAAGGAAGGAAGGAAGGAAGGAAGAAAAAGAAAGAAAGAAAGAAAGAAAGAAAGAAAGAGCTTTTGGTGCCCTCTGTCTGAGCAACACGTTGTCCAGGCTGAGGAACTGCAGCAGTCGTGGCATTTTATACCAGACATGTGGCATAAAATTGCCCTGTGGCGAATGCTCCACCTAGAGCTGTCCATAGTTTCATTCTGTGGCAAGCAGGGGTACAGGGAACCAAGCCCCTATGTTGAGAGTCTGTTGAAACCAAATGGCTATTTCACAATATCATGGTGGAGAAAATGCGAAGGCAGCAGCTCAAGCCTTTCCTCATCTTCCGCTTCCCCGCTTCAGATTCACCCCCCAGTAGCTTTCCTCTCTCTCCCCACGCCGAGGCTCTAAAAGCGTAATTTTCCAAAGCTCAGTCTGGGAAAAGAATACAAATGAACGGAATATGGCTTTTGTGCTAGGCTTTATTTTTTTTAAATGACAAATTTGGCCTATTAAACTTAAAACAAGAATAGATCTTCTAGATACTTAATGCAAGTTTGAAAATTGCATTCAAATGCCAGCAAGTGTCACCATTGCCTTCAGGTGACACCAAAATAACAGAAAAGTGATGACCAAAACTCACAGAGGACGCGTCCTAGTTTAACTGAATTGCCCCTTGCTTAATTTCAAACGGGTGGCTCTCGAATCCCTTGATAACGTCTCAGCTTAATGCGTAAACCGTGCCTGATATTATGAAACTTCTGATATCACCAGAAATTAAGCAATGAAGCATTGATGAACCAGCATAAAACAAAACAATCACTTGATGCTATAGTCAGTACGTTTTATCTCAGAAAATGAAATATTTCAAAATCCTTTGCCGTAGGATACATGTGGTAGAAAATTCAGAAACGCTTTATTTTCAGAGTTAAACGGCTTTGGCCCTGTATACCTGAAGGAGCGTCTCCACACATATCATTCAGCATACCCTCCAACATTTCTCCAATGACAATAGGGATGTCTTCTTATTCTTATTCTTATTCTTATTCTTATTCTTATTCTTAATATATTTATACTCCACCTATCTGACTGGGTTGCCTCAACCACTCTGAGTGGCTTCAAACATATATAAAAACATAATAAAACATTGAACATTTTTTTAAAACTTCCCTATGCCGTAGTCAAAACAAAATAAAAAATTAAAAAATTCCTTCCAGTAGCACCTTAGAGACCAACTAAGATAACTGAGGAAGTGTGCATGCACACGAAAGCTCATACCAAAAACAAACTTAGTTGGTCTCTAAGGTGCTACTGGAAGGATTTTTTTTAATTTTTTATTTTGTTTTGAAGGAATCTCTGAGCCAGCTTATGCAAAGCAGCCTGGCTGGCCTAGCAAAGAGCAAATCTGTTAACAAGAGGGGGATCCTTTTGCCTGGGGAGACAGATGTTGCCAAGGTGATGAGATGTGTGTTTGAGGTGACAGGAAAAGAGTGTTTTTGAGCAAGGGGTCCTAAGAAGAAGAAAAAAGAGGAAAGTCATAATAAAACATAACTTTAACGCTTCATGCAACCCACACACTTGCCTTTGCAACTGCTGCCCACCCCTGTTGCTATTGTTTTGGGTTCATTGGTGCCAGACACTTCTAAATTCCTGGAACCAGCAAGTGTTAGAATTTAATCAAGGTTGGGGGTGTTAAACTGTGTGTATTACGTTGTGTACTAGACACTTCGAATCCCCTGGAATTAGCAAGTGCCAAAACCAAAACCTAACAGATGGAGGTTGAATCCTGACAAGACAGAAGTACTGTTTTTGGGGGACAGGGGGCGGGCGGGTGTGGGGGATTCCCTTGTCCTGAACGGGGTAATTGTGCCCCTGAAGGACCAGGTGCGCAGCCTGGGAGTCATTCTGGACTCACAGCTGTCCATGGAGGCGCAGGTTAACTCTGTGTCCAGGGCGGCTGTCTACCAGCTCCATCTGGTACGCAGGCTGAGACCCTACCTGCCCGCAGACTGTCTCGCCAGAATGGTGCATGCTCTAGTTATCTCCCGCTTGGACTACTGCAATGCGCTCTACGTGGGGCTACCTTTGAAGGTGACCCGGAAACTGCAACTAATCCAGAATGCGGCAGCTAGACTGGTGACTGGGAGTGGCCGCCGGGACCACATAACACTGGTCCGGAGAGATCTACATTGGCTCCCAGTACGTTTCCGAGCACAATTCAAAGTGTTGGTGCTGACCTTTAAAGCCCTAAACGGCCTCGGTCCTGTATACCTGAAGGAGCGTCTCCACCCCCACCATTCAGCCCGGACACTGAGGTCCAGCGCCGAGGGCCTTCTGGCGGTTCCCTCACTGCGAGAAGCAAAGCTACAGGGAACCAGGCAGAGGGTCTTCTCGGTAGTGGCACCTGCCCTGTGGAACGCCCTCCTAGCAGAGGTCAAAGTGATAAACAACTATCTGACATTCAGAAAATACCAGAAGGCAGCCCTGTTTAGGGAAGTTTTTAATCTGTAACTTGTTAATGTCTTTTAATATTTGCTGGAAGCCGCCCAGAGTGGCTGGGGAGACCCAGCCAGATGGGCGGGGTACAAACAACAAATTATTATTATTATTATTATTATTATTATTATTATTATTATTATTATGTCAGGCTAAACTTCCTGTATGAGGTGAGAGCCTGGGGAGGGGGGGCTGCGAGGAGAGCCATTAAAACTACAAAGGCTCAAAGAGCTTGTGAAAGACGGCAAATTGGTTTTTCATTTGTGCTCAGATTGGCGTAGAAATTGTGAATAAATTTATATTGGACGTCATGTGGGAGGGAGCCTTTCTATTTATGACCCCAAAATTAGACCTCAAATTATTTGGTGTCATTGAGAAACCTTTATAGCTCTTAGGGGATTTTGGCTCGGAAGCGCTGAAATCATTCTTTCTCTGACCATCTTGCTTGCCAGCCTGTCTTTGTTTAAAGGGAGAGCGCCCACTGGCTGGACAGCTCATTTTAAAATGTCCTTTCTGGATGCAATTGCAGCATTCAGGTTGCGGTCTCTTTACTGATAGGCTTCTAGGCAGCTCACAATAACCTTTCCTTTCCCCTTTCCTTGGCTGTGTAATTTGATCCAGAGGAGGCTTGTTCTCTGTAGGGGCAACCTACCACCAGTCTCTTCCTCAAAGTCCCCCAGGAAGACCATTTTTTACACTCTTGAGTTTAACTTTGCCAGAAACAAGCAAAGAATATTCCTTTTGGAAAAGATGCCAGCAAAATTTCAATATTTTGTTCATTATCACGAGATCCTCCAGCAGTGCTAAACCCATAGCTGTCAACTTTTGGATTTGAAAATAAGGATTTTCAAAAACAACTTGGAACCCAAACACTGCAAACCCGGAAGTAAGTGTTCTGGTTTGCGAACTTTTTCTGGAAGCCAAACGTGTTCCGTTTTGAGTGCCACATTTCCAATTTGAGTGTTTCGCTTCCGATTTGAATGTTACACTTCCGATTTGAGTGTTACACTTCTGATTTGAGTGTTACACTTCCTTTTTGAGTGCCACACTTCCATTTTGAGTGTTACGCTGAGGTCTGTTTTTGCTATTTATTTTGCGTTTTTGTTTTTGCGGCTTTTTTGTTTTGCTTTTGTGACTGTGTGGAACCCAGTTCAGCTACTGATTGATTGATTGTGTGACTGCAGTACATTGTTTATTGCTTTCATTTTATGGATCAATGGTCTCGTTAGATAGTAAAATCCATGTTAAATTGCTGTTTTAGGGGTTGTTTTTAAAAGTCTGGAACGGATTAATCCATTTTGCATTACTTTCTATGGGAAAGCGCGCCTCGATTTTGGAACGCAAAAGGAATGCAAAGTCACACACTTTGCAGTCAAAATACAGCGATTTGAATGCATTACAAACATGCAACACCAGATGGTGCCAGAGAGCACAAAATCTTTCTAGAGCATTTTTACATAGGGTGTTGTTGTTGTTGTTGTTGTTGTTGTTGTTGTTGTTGTTATAACGATGTAATTTCTGACTTATTTCCCTGTGTGTAGATCCACCCAGGGGGAGATTGTATTCCCCCACAATCTTGCCTTGCTACTGCGATTCAGGTGAGCAAGCGGGGAACCGGCCAAAAACACAGATGAGGCAAAGAGAGTAAATGGGTGGCTGAGTGAGGTTCAGGCCAGTCAGGATCTCCCCTGAGTTCCTGGACCCTTGGCCAGTGCTTGCCCTAGCCAACCACTGCCACAAGGCCTGGAGACAGGGCACACTTGCCAGCCTTTAAAGGATATAGGAGAGGGTTGCACAGGAACCGAAACCAATTTGAATAGATTAGAAATAATCTTGTTGCTGTTTAGTCGTTTAGTCGTGTCCGACTCTTTGTGACCCCATGGACCAGAGCTAGAAATAATCCAGCTCTACTTAAATTATTACATAAGTAAATGTTGGATTACAAACAGAGCAATTCGCAAAGACTGTGCCCCAGGTCACCTTTGCTCTTTTGCTTTAACTGTTCCCGATGTCTCCGCAGAAAAACAAATAAATAACACACACCGCGCAGGGGATGACACTTCCTGACCCCAGCGGATGTCTGTCGGGCCAGCCAGGATAATAGAAGCCATGGGATTCCCTTTTGTAGCAGCCGCAGGAGCTGCCCGCTGAACTCAGAGAGCATCTTGTTCCAAGAGCTGTTTCTCTTGCTTTCTGCTTCTGCTCTTTTGACAATCCTCTCGGTTAGACCATTTGGCTACCTTAATTAAGGATTTCAGCCGTTCTGTGTTTGGAAGGCCATCAACACATTTGCTCTATGAGTACATTTCTCACCCTACATTATATATTCATATTCGCAATCTTATTAACATGAGCAGGATTGTTTGTTTCTGCAAAACAGCTCGTTGAATAAAATTCTACATATGTACACATCTATAATAATGTTGTCCAGTTTCCTTGAGATGAGCCATTAATGACTGAAAAATATCTACAACAAGACTCTCATCGTTACTAATGCTATCTCTGCTGGTACTTACAGTTTACATGTTTGTATTGCTTCTTGTATGGGACCCAGGTGGCGCTGTGGGTTAAACCACAGAGCCTAGGACTTGCTGATCAGAAGGTCGGCGGTTCGAATCCCTGCGACGGGGTGAGCTCCCGTTGCTCGGTACCAGCTCCTGCCCACCTAGCAGTTTGAAAGCACCTCAAAGTGCAAGTAGATAAATAGGAACCGCTATGGCGGGAAGGTAAACGGCGTTTCCGTGCGCTGCTCTGGTTCACCAGAAGCGGCTTTGTAATGCTGGCCACATGACCCGGAAGCTGTATGCTGGCTCTCGGCCTATAGAGCGAGATGAGCGCCGCAACCCCAGAGTCGGACACGACTGGACCTAATGGTCAGGGATCCCTTTACCTTATTGCTTCTTGTGTTCCGCGTACCCATGTACGTAGAACACAAGAAAAGTTCAAAGTTGAGGGAAGGTTTCTTAAACAAGGATTTTTCTCAGTTTCTTCCAGTTTTCTATATTTCTTAGAAGGACACATAACCCAAGGGAAGTATTTGCACTGAAAGCTGTTCCATTCCTCTTATTTAAGCACAAAGGTCCATATAGTTAAAGCTATGGTTTTCCCAGTAGTGATGTATGGAAGTAAGAGCTGGGCCATAAAGAAGGCTGATCGCAGAAGAATTGATGCTTTTGAATTATGGTGCTGGAGGAGACTCTTGAGAGTCCCATGGACTGCAAGAAGATCAAACCTATCCATTCTTAAGGAAATCAGCCCTGAGTGCTCACTGGAAGGACATATCCTGAAGCTGAGGCTCCAAGACTTTGGCCACCTCATGAGAAGAGAAGACTCCCTGGAAAAGACCCTGATGTTGGGAAAGATGGAGGGCACAAGGAGAAGGGGACGACAGAGGACGAGATGGTTGGACAGTGTTCTCGAAGCTACCAACATGAGTCTGACCAAACTGCGGGAGGCAGTGGAAGACAGGAGTGCCTGGCGTGCTCTGGTCCATGGGGTCACGAAGAGTCGGACACGACTAAACGACTAAACAACAAGAAATGTTTCAAACTTAGGATCATACAAGCTCAGCCAGATTAAGTTAGAGGGTCCCCTAGCAAGTTGTATTTGTTAATCAATCAATCAAATCTTTATTACGGTCCAAAGACCCAACAATTCATTACAAAACAATACACAATTTCGGGCTGTCAAAATTGTATTTGTTAATCATTTTTATATCTCATCCTTTCTTCTGAAAGGAAACACAGAACAGCTGACAACATAAAACAATATAATAATAATAATATAATAATAATAATAAACATTACAAGTACCATATTGGGCCAAATAAACCACACTTCTTTTCCAAATTCTGACTGTGAAAAGTTAAAGTGCGGCTTAAATTTGTGACCTTACAAAAATGGGCTTTTACGATTTGCCATTTATGGGTGTGAGTGCCTGCGGAATTTTAAGGGAGACACTTATATTTGGGTATTCTCTCCCCCCCCCCTTTGAATTTTAAAGGTGCGGCTTATTTGCGGGTGAGGATTATAATCGGGCCAATACGGTATCAGATCCTCATCAATAAAAATTGCAGCAGTTAGAACCTTATGGACACCAATCATACCCCAAAGGCCTGGGAAAATAGACTAGTTTCACAATTGTGTTTAAACACAGCTGAAGTGGGGGAGAACCTGGTGTGGCCCAGGGCCCCCGGTCGTTCCACGGACTATTGACCCTGTGCCACCACTATACCCATAGCTGTCAACCCTCCCTTTTTTTGGTGGGAAACTCCCTTATTCCAATGCCGTTTCCCGCTGCTATCCCGGATTGTTGATATCCCTTAAATTTCCCGGATTTCAAAGGAAGCAGCTCCTCTCCCTCCCTGCCGGCCAGGGAGGCTCCTCAGCTGCGTTGCTCGGCTGCCAATAAGGAGTCTGAGACCAACTGGGGGCGGAGCTTGCATGCCTTGTGCAGCCAGACCCTCACGCCCAACCAGACAGACAGCCTGCCTGCCGTCTACGCGCTCACTCTTTCGCTCTCCCGTTCGCGCGCAGCCTCTGGAGCGCAGGGTGGTGAGGCTACTTGGTGCCATTGCATCCCTTATTTTCAAATCCGAAAGTTTGAAAAAATCCCTTATTTTCTGGGGGCAGGATTCAGAGGCAATGGAAATACTGTGGTGGTTTAACTTGGTAGAGCAGACTGTGTTCCTATAGAAACATGTGACGTGCCAGCCCTGTTTGGGGGATATATCCTGCATTGTTAAGAAATAGACAAATGAGGGGTGCGATCCCAAGCTCCCGTTTGCAAACCACGGAGAGTGGAGCTTCATTCTCTCGCCTCAGGCCTTCCTCGCAGCGCCACATTCAGCGGATAAGAATCCGGAGACTGCCCTCCTTTTGCCTCTGTCCTATTTGTGCCTGGCTACATAATAAAACCAGTAAAATTCTATTGCCCATGAAGTTTCTGACTCACTGCACATTCTCCTGTTTCCCATCCATTTTTATTGAAATCAGGCAGCAGCCGTCCAAGGGACTTGCGCTTGCCATGAAAAGAGGGCAGCCGTCCTTTAACCTGCATGTATCACTTGGCAAGGAAGATATGATCTCTGTGTTCGCTACAAGCCCACAGTTTTGTTAAAAGCTAAAAAAGACATGGGCTCATTTTCCCTTAATGCCGCTGCCTCTAAACCAATGCCGAACCAACGCTGTCGCTGTTGAGAACCAAAGGTCATGCAGAGAAAAATGAAACACCGTATGAATAGAACAAGGCTCTGGAGCTTCACCGACAAATTCATTTTGAGCCCGGTGCTATCTCTGGGAGGGTGTGTGCCTCAGAGTAGTCTCCAGAGAAACGTTAACAAATATATCTGGAATTCTAATGCTGGTAACTGCCACAGAATTTTAAACCTCAGCAGCCTGATATACTTATATGGAATATGAATTTGTATTAGCAGATTATATCCTGTTTTACACTATAGAGTTATCTATCTGTGTCTCACCTTAAATGAGCAATGACTGTCTGCATCGCAACATGCAAAATGGCGATACATATTATTCGCAGAGTCTTCGCAGGCCGTTTTATGAAAGGAGCTGAGGAAATCTCTGTTATAGCGATGCCATAATTTCACAGCTGCGCAAACACACAACCGACTACTTCCGATTGTGTGCTTTAGTAAAAAGAATAATAAAACCAGCGCCTTACGTTTTTGGGCCAGAACTGTGAGAACAGTAATGATCAGCACATAAAATGGAATCGGTTAAAAGCTTGCTTTAAAATAGAATATATATTCAAAACTTACTGCAAACAAGCTGAGGGCCATTGTTTTACTAAAAGAGTTGAATCCTAAAGCAGGGAGGAGAAATCAACATTCTGTATTAAATTTCATAGTGCAATTGATGCAAAGTTCTATAAAGTTGATTTATTAATTAATTCTACTAATGAACCCTTCCCGCCCCGCCCCCCAGCTCAAAACAGTTCCCGCATATCAAATACTTAAAATTAAAATGTGCTCAAATGATGTGCGCCCATGGTTACAGAGGCTTGTAGTGTTGTTACATTCATCGACATCTCTAATACTAAAAAACTGAAGGGGCACAGAGCTTATCCAGTTTCTTTTTCAAGGAAGTCACTGGTGGTTTATTGACATTCTAGAAATATTTACATTTATTTACCAGTATGTGGGCTGAGGATAGGCAGATGTGGTGGGGTTGTGGGAAGGTAAAGAGCTTTTGGGAATCCTATATAATAAAGTCCCTGTGTCCCTGCGTCCAGTCCGTGTGTCAGTGGAAATTTTCCACTGCGCATGTCCCACAGGGACGCAGGGATTGGACGACGCAGAGACTTCGGGCCTCGCATTGGCCGGGAGTGGACGAGGGCGGGGCTGTGCCTTTCCGGGGCGAGGGAGATAGGAAAAGGGAAGAGTGACAACATGCACGAACACTCAGAGGTAAATAGTGATGGGTTCTGGGTAGGGAAAGGGCTATAAGGGAGGATAGAGGTAGGAAAAGGGTAGAGGGGACAGAGGTAGAAAAGGAGTAGAGGGACCTCAGAGGTAGGAAAAGGGTAGAGGGGGCCACAGAGGTAGGAAAGGGGTAGAGGGACCTCAGCCTGCTTTTACAAATGTTTCACCACATATCTTCTAGCGCCCGTTAATTTAACGGGCTGAACGTTCACTAGTCAATATATAATGAATTAAGGAAAATGTTAAAATATACATTCCCTAAAACCCCAGAAGCCTTTCTGCTTGGTCTAGAGGGGAGGAAGTGGCAAAGAGTGATCAAAGATTATTTTTACATGCCACCACTGCTGCTAGAATATTATGGGCTCAAAAATGGAAATCGGAAGATGTACCAACAATGAATGAGTGTAGAGTGAAATTGACAGAATATCTTGAATTAGCGAAATTAACTGGGAGAATTAGAAATCAAAGAGACCAAAAGTTTCAGTCAGATTGGAGTAAGTTTATTGAGTATTTAACAAATTAATGTAAAGACATGATTACACTCACAGGCTTTAACACAATACTTGCAATGTAATAATGGGAATATACACACAGCAAATATGAAAAATTACATAAAACAAATTTAGACAAAGAAAGCGTAAGAATGAGGTGAAAAAGGAAAACCAGGATGGGAAAGGAGGGAAGGAGGGAAGTCACAATACTTGGCGGAGTATATGTATATGTAACGGCTTTATTAGAAATGTTATATGAGTGTTTTGTTATAATATGCAATGAAAACAGAATAAAATATATTTTTAAAAAAGAGGATAGGCAGATGCACAACTTAAATACTGCAGCAGGGAGCCAAAACATCAGATCTCTAGGGGGGGCAGCCGGCACCCTAAAATGCCTACAGAACTGCAATACAGCCTTCTGTGCCTCTGTCTTTTTCCCGGACTGCAGACTGCCTGTTTCCTTCTAGAGATGCAAATCACACCATTCCCACTAGGGATTACCTAGCTATTCGGCCAGGAGTCTTCCCGACAAAAGAAAGAATATACTTTTAGTAACTTTGCAAGGAATATGAAGGCGGTTGCTTACTGTAATTCTCCTGGCTCCGTTACGCTTCTCCTATCCAACCCCGAACAAATAGGGACGGAGGAGAAAACCATATTAGATTTGGAATTCTGACCAAGGCGAGCTTTTCCTGCATCAAACAGCCTCTTGCACTGAGCGCTCACTTATATCCAAACTACTCTAGCATTGCTGTTTAAAAAAAAAATCCCCACAAGAAAACAAAAGCTAAGGAAACAAGTGGAGGCTGGTTGCTTGTATGCTCTGGCACTTAGCCATTAGCAAAAACCGATAACATGTCACCAGACCTCCCAGTGCTGAACTAGAATGGCTTCATTTTCAAAAATAAAATTAGGAAAACTATGGTTTGTTTGGAAGTCATGAGAAACACCATCAAAGACCATTAGTGCATTATTATGTCCCGGGAGAATTCTGGTAACTACAGTAGAAGAAGAAGAAGAAGAAGAAGAGTTTGGATTTGATATCCCGCTTTATCACTCCCCGAAGGAGTCTCAAAGCGGCTCACATTCTCCTTTCCCTTCCTCCCCCGCAACAAACACTCTGTGAGGTGAGTGGGGCTGAGAGACTCCAGAGAAATGTGACTAGCCCAAGGTCACCCAGCAGCTGCATGTGGAGGAGCGGGGATGCGAACCCGGTTCACCAGATTATGAGTCCATCACTCTTTTTTCTCTCAATTTTTTTTTATTGGTTTTCCACAATTTTTGTAACAACCACAATTTACATAAACATAAACAAAAGAAAGACAATACAAAAAACAAAACACAACATGCAAAAATTATCTAGACCTAAATTTCTATTCCTCTATAATTTCACCTAAAATTTGACTTCCTCTGAACCTCCCTATCTAAAGTTCCATGCTTTACTTCTTTAGCAGTTGTCCAATCTCTTACTTTTATTTACCTCACTCCTATTTTAATCCTAGTTTTCCTCTTCAACTTCACATTATCTTTATTATTAAACTTATTCATCATACTCCCCAATTTCTAATTTCTAATTAATTATACTTATCCTACTTACTAAACATCTATTTCTAATCTGAGCCTCTTTTATTCTTCCAAAACATTCCTAAATTTAAATATTGCAATATTTCTTTAAGTAACTTCTAAATTTCTCCCAATCTTCCTCCACCGTCTCCTCCTGGTCGCGGATTCGTCCAGTCAGGTCTGCCAGCTCCATGAAGTCCATCATCTTCATTTGCCCTTCTTCTATCGTAGGTATCTCAGTATTCTTCCAGTTTTTGGCAAGTAGAATTCTCGCTGCTGTTGTGGCATACAGGAAAAATCTAACATCCTTTTTGGGTACTTCATCTCCAACGATTCCAAGCAGAAAGGCCTCTGGTTTATTAAGAAATGTGTTCTTTAACACATTTTTTAATTCATTATAAACCAGTTCCCAGAAGCCTTTCACCTTGGGGCACGTCCACCACATATGATAGAATGTACCTTCCTTTTCTTTAGAATCATAGAGTTGGAAGAGACCACAAGGGCCATCCAGTCCAACCCCCTGCCAAGCAGGAAACACCATCAAAGCATTCCTGGCAGGTGGCTGTCAAGCCTCTGCTGAAAGACCTCCAAAGAAGGAGACTCCACCACACTCCTTGGCAGCAAATTCCACTGCCGAACAGCTCTTACTGTCAGGAAGTTCTTTCTAATGTTTAGGTGGAATCTTCTTTCTTGTAGTTTGAATCCATTGCTCCGTGTCCGCTTCTTTGGAGCAGCAGAAAACAACCTTTCTCCCTCCTCTATATGACATCCTTTTATATATTTGAACATGGCTATTATGGCTTTACACTTCCAACATTTATTCTCATTTGTATGGTACATCTTTGCTAACTTCACAGGGGTTAAATACCATCTATACATCATTTTCATCATATTTTCTTTCAAAGCATTACATGCAGTAAATTTCATTCCTTTCTTCCATAACCTTTCCCAATCCTCAAACATTATATTGTGCCTCAAATCCCTTGCCCAATCAATCATAACAGTTTTAACTAGTTCATCCATCGTATGCCACTCCAGCAACAAATTATACATTTTAGACAAATTTTTTTGTGCTTGTATCCAACAGTTCGGTTTCCAGTTTTGATTTTTCTAAAGCAAAACCATTCTTTTTATCTTTCTTAAACATTTCATTAATCTGATGATATTGCAACCAGTCATCTAGTTTATCTTTCAATTGATCAAATGGTTAAAACCAGTTAAAAGTTAAGAGTCCACCACTCTCTTTTTCCCCCAATATCATTTTTTAACAATAATTTTATACAATAATAACAATCACGTAATTTTACATTTCTTGTACCTTTTTGGCTTGTTATAGCCTTGACTTCCTTCAGAACTTTCTTATGACCTTCTAATAGCTATATCTTAATTTTATATTTCTTATTTCTTCCGTTGTTTTATTATATCACACGCTACCTCAATTTCTATAAATTCATATTAACAACAGCATTTCTTCCTTGTTCTACAAAACCTCTTGTAGTCCTACTAATGTATTCAATTCAGTACTTTCTTTTAAATAGTGTGTAAATTTAGTCCAGTCTTTGACGAACTTCTGGTCCCGCTGTTCTCGGATTCTCCCCATCATTTTGTCCATTTCTGCATAGTCTAGTAGTTTCATTTTCCATTCCTCTACTGTCGGTGTTTGTTCTTGTTTCCATTTTTGTGCAATTAACATCCAAGAGTCCACCACTCTCAACCACTACACCACACTGGCTCTCTAGCTATGAGAGCACACGGAGTTCCTGTATATATGAATTTAACCATTAGCTTTATTCATCACAAGACAAACAGGCTGCTCCATCTTTAGTTAGCTTGTCTCTCTTCCTTCCCTGCTTCCCTTTCTAACTCTCCCTTCTGTTTCTGTTCCTTTACACACAGGCTGCGCAGACACACAATACCTTTGAAACACATTCTTTCCCTCAAAGGATTCTGGGTGCTGTAGTTTACCCCTCGCAGAGTTGCAATTCCCAGTTTTTAATCCCGTAACGTTTTCCTGTCCTTCACAGGCTGGGCCTTGTCCCATGGTGGAAGGGTCTCTGTGAGTGGGTCTGCAACAGACAGGCAATGCCATGGAAAGAGAAACTAGGACATGGACTGAAGAACAAGTAATTCCTGCGTTAGGAGGTTGGTTGGGGTCGTTGTATAGCCATTTTAAGACAATATGGAAACCTCACAACATGATGGACTTCAGGGAATGCAGAAATGTTTAGCCAGCTGGTGCAAAAGATGACCTCTGGATTTCGCCCTTGCTCATAGCTGTCAACTTTCGGATTTGAAAATAAGGGATCAGCAGCCTCACCTGTCCCGGGGACAGTCTATGGTTCTCGGGGACAGTCCACGCCGCGGTAATCCCCCCAGGCTACAAATTAATTTACACCAGGCTACACACCATCATCTTTCCCCACCTCAGGGTCTCTTTTCCAGGGAGTCTTCTCTTTTCATGAGATGCTTCAGGATCTGTCCTTCCGGTGAGCAGCCAGGGCCGATGTCCTTCAGAATGGATCAGTTTGATCTTCTTGCAGTCCACGGGACTCCAGCACCACAATTCAAAAGCGTCAATTCTTCATGGGGGGATTGATCAGGTTCACTCTTTTGGCTCTCTGGCATCCATTAATGACTTATTATACAAACGTGTTGCAGGCTTTGCATCCTTTAACACTCTTTTGGAAGGAGTGTATTTGTGAGCTGGGCCAGAGTGGTTGATTTTACATGCAAGCAAAGCACAAACAGGGCTGTTGTCTAATGACATCCGATTCTCTGTAACTATTGGTGAGCAACGCAGCCGAGCAACGCAGCTGAGGAGCCTCCCTGGCCAGCAGGGAGGGAGAGGAGCTGCTTCCTTTGAAATCCGGGAAATTTAAGGGATATCAACAATCTGGGATAGCAGCGGGAAACGGCATTGGAATAAGGGAGTTTCCCGCCCAAAAAAAAGGGAGGGTTGACAGCTATGACGCTTGAGCCTCTGGGAACATTAGGGGAGAGATGAGGGCTAGACACCCGACCCCTATTCTCTCCCCAAAGTGTTTCCCCTTTACTGACTTCCGTAAGGTGGGCAGTTGTCAGTCTGTCCCCAGGAGGGGACAGATAGTCAGAACCAATGCCTAAGCAACCACTCACATTTTGTATTTTAATAAAGTTGTGGCCAAAAATATGCCAAAAACCTTAAACTTAAATTTCTGTGTGAAGTGTGTGTTATTTGAGGGGTGGCTTGCGGACCTCGACATGCAAATTCTTTTTTTTTGCACATGCAATGCAGAGGTTGTGGTGAACAAGTACAGTACACCCACCCTACCTTTCATTATCTATCCCTATTCTAGTACTTACTGTTGATCCATAAAGATGCATTCTCTTGAGAAATTTCAGTTTGAAATGGAGCGCTGGATATTTCAGTTGTGTGTCCAGTGCGATACCGCAGGAATACTCATTTTCTTAACTACAGCTCTAGGGGAAGGTGGACATGCCCAAGAATAAAAGCTTTCTGGGAAAAGATTTATAATGAAATGAAAAAAGTGTTGAAAAACACATTTGTTAAGAAACCAGAAGCTTTTTTACTTGGAATTGTGAGTCAGGAGGTCCCCAAGGAAGACAAATTTTTTTTTTATGTATGCCACAACAGCGGCTAGGATTTTGATTGCAAGAAACTGGAAGACACAGGAACTACCTACGATAGAAGAATGGCAGATGAAAATGATGGACTTTATGGAACTCACCGAAATGACCAGGAAACTACGCGACCAGAGGGAGGAGACGGTGGAAAAAGACTGGAAAAAATGTAAAGTATATTTAAAGAACTATTGTAAGATTTAAAGATTGAAAAAGATGGAAGAAATGACAGTCTACAGAGTGGAATAATAGATTTAAGTACTATAGACATATGATTTTGGGTTAAGACTACTATAAGAAAATGATATCTATATATATATAAATGTTCCCATTGCGTGCGCGTCGGACCCCACCGTGCTCCGTAACTGCTGGACCGAATCGCATCAAATTTAGGACACATCGTAGCATGACCATCAAGGAAGGATCTGGCGTAATAAAAATTCAGAAAAACCACACCTGCCATATCTAAAATAAAGAAAAACCGCAAAAAATTCTGTCCCACACATATGACACCACCAACAAAACAGCGCCCTCTAGCGACGGCTATGCTGGTACTACAGCTAAAAAAGCAAGAAATTTGCGCTTACGTATGACATCACAGCAAAACCTCGCCCTCTCTGTCCAACATTTCACACAGTGCCTACAACGCCTCACAGCCATTTGCGCCCTCACACCACCCAAACCGCAGCCTCCGAGCCGCCACTGACACCCTCCCGCCGCCATTACAGGCGCCTCAGGACCGCAATCTGAGGCCTTCACCCGCCGAAGACACTTTCCCGCCGCTGACAGCCTCCCGCCGCCATTAGAGGCGCCTCAACGCTGCAATCTGCGGCCTTCAGCAGCCGTTTATAGCCACCGCTGACAGCCTCCCGCCACCATTAGAGGCGCCGCAGCGCTACTTTTCCCCTTGAAAAGGCCACAGGCAAGGCACGCCGGGAAATGGCCACCGCGATCGTCCCTCAGTGATCTCCCGATGTGTGTTTCTTATCTGTGCGTTTCCATAGTGCTTTTCCCTCAGACAGCGTCAGAGGCCTCCTTCCTTGGCTTTTTCTGCCACAGGCTGCGAGAGGGCACCTGAGCGCGTACAGAGTGCACACGACGTCGACGGGGGTAGGTGGGAGTTTATTTTGGCTGCGGCTGCTGCTGATGGTAATAAGCATAAAATCAGCCACAGCAACGCGTGGCCCGGGCCCGCTAGTAAGTGATAAATAATAAATAATAAATAATATTTAAAGATGGCAAGAAATTACTAAAGATAATTGACAGTGAAACGCAGCAGGGGAGACGTGAGGACGTCACCCCAACATGATTAGACACAATGAAGGGAAAAGATGATTTATGTTTGTATTTTTTGTATTTTGTGTTTTTTCTTTGTATGATATGTTATGATGTTAAGTTTTGTGTATTTGAAAGAAAAAGGAAAAAAAATACAGCTCTAGGGGAAAGCACACACACACACACACACACACACACACTCATTCTGCCTTACAAAGTCTTGGGAGTTTGTATTCTGCATTTAGTTTTCAGCTTCTGTATTTTTCAAACGAATAGGCAAAGTTCAGAGATTGTAGCCAAATGCTTCTGTTTTGAGAGCTTTATTGCACAAAACCTACCAAATGAGGAGCAGCCACAATACAGCCAAATGACTAAAGATGATCATATAATGCTGTTACTATGCTAAAGAAAATCTGCCTCCCCGTTTGATTTCCATTTGAGAGTTATACACAACTAATACAGCTCAGTAATGCTGGGACTCTATTCAGTAAAACTGCAAGCAGTTACCATTTACAGTATATCATAGGTCGATGACAGCAGGAATGGTGGGAGTTCATTATAGGGACCATGAATTGTTGGAGGTAATTTAGATTACAATTTAAAGTTTAATTTAAAAATCTATCAACAAATGTGAAAGTGCTCGAGGAACATTTTAAAATGCACTTTAATCTCACCAGCACAAATAGCTTTTTCAGGGCTCTAAACATCATCACCTGGCAAAACAGTAAAACTTTACTGCACCTTTAATTAAATTACAAACACAAAGGATAATTAACATTTTTATTTTTATTTTATTCATGCCATTGTTTTCCTTCAGAGTCAATATCTGGAAGTTACAGCAATAGGGTATCGAGGAGAAGTTTATAGCTGGCACATTCCACCGGGATATTATAGCATCGGGCAAATGAAATGCACACAGAGGTTCTGGAGGCTGACCAGAGACACACCTAGCCCAGTATAAGCCAGCTGCACAAGCATTTTAATGTGACCACAGCTAATTCCTGAAGCAGCATGTGAACCGAAATGGAACTCTCCTTCAAAATTCAAATTTTGCGATGCAGTTCTTCAGCCCAAAAATATGCACCAATTTTTAAGATATATGTATTGGAGAAAGTGTTGTGAAATGCATATATGAGTGAAAATAGCACCCACAAAGGCAGAATATACGGGGGAATTGCTTGCAAAAAATGGGACCAGTCCTGAAAGTGCTGCAGTGGCTGGGTAATAATAATAATAATAATAATAATAATAATAATAATAATAATAATATTTTTTATTTATACCCCGCCCTTCTGAATTTAAAAACCGGGATTAGGGCGGCTAACAACAAGTATAAAACAATGAATAAAAATGACTTAAAAAACAGCTTAAAAACAGCATATATAGTGGTTATAGTGGGTAGAGAGATACCGAGACAAGATAAAAAATTGTTCTTATATGCAACAACTGCGGCAAGAATTTTGTTAGCCCAAAGATGGAAACAACAGGAGTTACAAACAAGAGTGGCAGATGGAGCTGATGGACTTTGCAGAAGTGGTGAAACTGACGGGAAGAATCTGGAACCAGCGAGGCGAAACATTCCAAAAGGAATGGAACAAATTGGAACACCTGGCTTGAGAGCAGTACATGTGAAAAGGATCTAGGAGTCTTGGTAGACCACAAACTTGACATGAGTCAACAGTGTGATGCAGCAGCTAAAAAAGCCAATGCAATTCCGGGCTGCATCAATAGGAGTATAGCATCTAGATCAAGGGAAGTAATAGTACCACTGTATTCCGCTCTGGTCAGACCTCACCTGGAATACTGTGTCCTGTTCTGGGCACCACAGTTCAAGAAGGATACTGACAAGCTGGAACGTGTCCAGAGGAGGGCAACCAAAATGGTCAAAGGCCTGGAAACGATGCCTTATGAGGAACGGCTTAGGGAGCTGGGTATGTTTAGCCTGGAGAAGAGGATATTATGGATCAGAACTGCGTCCCTAGAATTCCTGATGTGTAACAGAATACGTCAGAGAGTATTGCTAATCAACACACAAACCTTCTCGTAAGTAGAAAGAACTGGTTGTGACCAAGGTTGATGGTAGAAATACTGAACGCTGGCTGTAAATTCCAGAGGGATGGTAGTGCTAATCTCTTGCAGCGAAGAGTCTTTTAGCAACAAATCTTGCAGCACCTCAAAGACTAACGCATTTATCTTTGGAGGAAAGCAAGACGCTTGTAAGACTGCAGCATGGAGTATTGCTATTGACAGCAAGAGATTTTCCCTGTAGCTGCTTGCAAAAAAAAATTTTAATTCATTAAAAACCATGAAAGTAAGCAGGTTATTACATTAACCTCACTTGTAATATATCTGAAAAGAATATATGAATGAGGCATATATTTCTTATATGCAACTGTTGGAAGCAGTGCAAAAATAAAATAGAAATGGTGGTGCCATTTTGTAAAATGACATTTAATATGCCCAGGAAGACCAGTTGACTCCAGTGGAACGCCTCACATACATGGATTTTTGAAGGCATTTTAGTCCAGCATCTTGTATTACCCTGCCAAGGGTAGCTGGGTGTTTGTTTTGTTTTGCTCTGCAAGTATTCTTTTTTATTTATTAAGCAGATTGCTTTGGCAGTGATCTAGATTGCATAGGTCAAATAATAAGGGGCAGCAGCTGAATGTTCCTATGTATCCATGAGGGCAGAGCAAGGTGCCCAATTTTTAGAATTCACGTGGCTACGGGATCTCACAGACTAGATAGAGCTAAGAGTAGGGACTCAGCTACATTGGCAAAGAAAAATCGCCTTATATGTATTGTTTATGCATTCTAACACTGTGGCACCAGATGGCGCTGCAGAGTTCCGTTTTTGCCAACCCTATTTCTCATACAAAGTTCAAAACGCATTTAACTGAAACACTTCTTTGATGTGTCTAGATTCAGCCTAGGTCAACTAAATACACACCTTACTGAAGTCAGTCTAGGATATAATATTTAGAGACAATAATAACGTCTGGCACTGGGGCAGAGGGGTGTAAGAATTTGATGCTGTCATGGAAGCGAAGATAGAATGGCCAAAATGCCTCAGTTTATAGCTGGACTAAATCACAGGCAAAATCTCTGTGTTACAAAGTTGCTACTAGAGCAAGATAAATAACCCCCAAAATACAGATTTCATCATGCTGTGTGTTATGTATTTAGTGGCTTGTGTTTGCCTGAGCTTGAGTCTGGACTAAGGATACTGAGCCCCTGTGTTCTGATTTGATACATGATGTCCAGTCACAGAACATTTCAGGATTGGGCCTCTGCCATTGGCCCTTAAACGCTGAGTCATGATTTGCAGCTTAGAAGTTTAGGCAGCCAATCACGTCAGGAGTGGGAGTGGCCCAGCCTTCAGAAATGCATATAAGCAGTTGCTTTGCCCCTGTTCTCCAGTTCTGTTAGTTCAATAAAGGTTTTTGCTGTTATCACTGTGTCTTGCCTCGTGGGAACCCACCTACCCTTCACTGTGCACAGCCCACCCAATGCCACTTTGCTAGGTACAGTGGTACCTTGGTTCTCAAACTTAATCCGTTCTGGAAGTCTGTTCCAAAATCAAAGCGTTCCAAAACCAAGGCACGCTTTCCGATGGAAAGTAATGCAAAACGGATTAATCCGTTCCAGACTTTTAAAAACAACCCCCTAAAACAGCAATTTAACATGAATTTTACTATCTAACGATACAATTGATCCGTAAAATGAAAGAAATAATCAATGTACTGTACTATAAAATAAATAAAACAGTATTGTAGATGATAATTTTTTTAAAACAATTGGAGTGGAACTGGATTGTGAACGTTAAAAGACAAATTTTGTTGCGTGTGCCAAGTTTGTTTGTTTGTTTTAATAAGAATTTATTGGGTTTTATGATTAAACAAACAATTAACAAACAAAGAAAAAAATCATCATTTCTAACATGATTTCTAGTATTTGGTCATATAAACATACACAACATACATCATATTTCCCCCTCCATTTTTCATACACATCTTTGGGGTGACTTCCTCACATTTAGCCATGGTTAAATATTGTTATTCTGTATTTCTTTTGATGAAGTCCGTTCCTTGAAGAAACTGTACCGGTGAAATGGGGAGACCTCAAGCTAGCCACCCGTCGGAGGACAGACGAGGACGTCTGAGGGACTTTGTACAACTTTAAGAGCTGATTATTGGAACTTTCAGAGCTGCTATAGGCTATGCCTTTAAGGAGATAATAATAATAATAATAATAATAATAATAATAATAATAATAATAATAATAATAATAATTTATTTATACCCCGCCCATCTGGCTGGGTTTCCCCAGCCACTCTGGGCGGCTTTCAACGGAACATTAAAATACAATAATCTGTTAAACATTAAAAGCCTCCCTAAACAGGGCTGCCTTCAGATGTCTTCTAAAGGTCTGGTAGTTGTTGTTCTCTTTGACATCTGAAGGGAGGGCGTTCCACAGGGCGGGTGCCACTACCGAGAAGGCCCTCTGACTGGTTCCCTGTAACTTGGCTTCTCGTAGTGAGGGATCCGCCAGAAGGCCCTCGGCACTGGACCTCAGTGTCCGGGCTGAACGATGGGGGTGGAGACGCTCCTTCAGGTATACTGGACCGAAGCCATTTAGGGCTTTAAAGGTCAGCACCAACACTTTGAATTGTGCTCGGAAACGTACTGGGAGCCAGTGTAGGTCTTTCAAGACCGGTGTTATGTGGTCTCGGCGGCCACTCCTAGTCACCAGTCTAGCTGCCGCATTCTGGATTAGTTGCAGTTTCCTGGTCACCTTCAAAGGTAGCCCCACGTAGAGCGCATTGTAGTAATCCAAGCGAGAGATAACTAGATAACTAGAGTAATCCAAGCGAGGAGATACCTGTGTACATGTATTATATGATGTTACTGTCAGTCTAGTTGTTGGTATAATATATTTTCATATTCATATCTTAGAGTCGTTCACCGTTTCGTGTATCTTATATTAAGTTTTCTATCTTGGCTGAAAAGCACAACTACACTTAACTTTTAATTTACTCGGTTGCCAAATACACAAATTGGGCCTAGCGCTTCTGCTTATTAGGGTTGCCAACTTCCAAAAACCATGCTCAAAAGTACAAAATTCATTTGAATTGTAACACTGTGGCCTGTTTTTATATCTGGATAGCTATGGGGTTCCTCTCTGATGGACTTAAAAGGTATATAACTCCTCTCCCCAAGGCACGCCTTTTTCAATAAAGTGATATAAAAGATAGGGGAGGTAAGGTTGGCCAAGGAAGACAAGCTACTTAATTTCTTTCAAACAAAATGAGCAGGCATGACCCAACGCCACTGCGGGAAAGAAAGAGCTGCCGGTGTGTATTAAAGATTAGTGCCTCGGCTGCTTAATTATTGGCGCGTTGGCTGCTTAATTATTGGTTAATCTAGCAATTTAACATGCTTCATTTAATTCTAATTAGGAGAATTAATAGGCAGGGAATAAAGATTTAAACAGACTGGCGAGAAACAAAACTGAATTTCCAAGCTGCTGTTGAAAATGGGAGACTTCCTTGGCGAACGCTCTTTCGGCAACAAAGCGGCCCCTCTTCCCCACAGAACGGGGGGTCACGGGGAGACTTTCGTCACCAGATCTGGCACGCAGCCACAGGGGGGCTGGCTTGTGTAATACGCGACATTAATGCCCCGGTGACAGAACGAGGGCGGAAGGAATGGCTTCTGTGTTTTGTAGGGTGTGTGCAAGGTGAGATTATTTCGCGATGTGTGTGAGTGTGCTTATAGAGCAGGAGGGAGCGGGGAATAATTTAGTGGTGATCTCATCCTCAGGAGGTACCATACTATTGATGTTGGTGCTTTAAGTCACGGAGCTGTGAATTATTATATTTCTTCCTCAGTCTGATGCTCCCTTTATGTTCTCTCTCCTGGCATAGCTTTGGGGGATGAAGACATGAGGCATTTCCACTTCAACAGCTGGCTGGCTTCCATTCTCGCCTCCCCCAAATGTTACCGCCTGATCTGCTTAGTGTGTTTGTCTTTGCTAATCAAGCTGCGTACTCTGACAAGTCCTACGACATTGGACATGGCTGTTCTTCTAATTAAGGTGCTAATTGAATTAAATGGCTGCAGTAATGAGCAGATGAGCAGCATAAAAAGTAAAGAGTCAGATAGGCCAATTAACGAAAGAGCCGAGCATAATTATAACATTTAAAATACACGCAGCTCTGTACCAATATTCTTAATTGTTACAGGGGAAATTTATGGTAATTGGCTCAACAACAGCCACGCAGGGCTTGGTCTGAGACAAAGCCGGTAATTAAAACAAAAATGATATTCAACGCGGATTGCAAAGCAGGGGGAAACAAATGATTTATAGAGGAGATGTTGGTAAAATGAGACAACCTACGGAGTGAAAATCCTGCTGAATCCAAGCGCTGCTGGTGGGTGACATTTGGACAAGGTGTCCCAAGATGGAGGTTTATTACTCATTTGCTGCCCACAACCCCAAAGCAGGGTGCTGATCCTCAGAGCGAACCAAATCCATTCATCTCATTTGTTGCCTCTGCAGAATTTATGCAATGGTTTCTTAAAGGTAAAGGTAAATAATAATAATAATAATAATAATAATAATAATAATAATAAATACCTTTAATAATTACCAATACTTTAAATACATTTAATAATAATAATAATAATAATAATAATAATAATAATAATAATAATATTTATACCCTGCCCATCTGGCTGGGTTTCCCCAGCCACTCTGGGCGGCTTCCAACAGAACATTAAAATCCAGTAATCTATTAAACATTAAAAGCCTCCCTAAACAGGGCTGCCTTCAGATGTCTTCTAAAAGTCTGGTAGTTGTTGTTCTCTTTGACATCTGGTGGGAGGGTGTTCCACAGGGTGGGTGCCACTACCGAGAAGGTACCCCTGACCATTAGGTCCAGTTGCGGACGACTCTGGGGTTGTGGCGCTCATCTCGCTCTATAGGCTGAGGGAGCCGGCGTTTGTCCACAGACAGCTTCCGGGTCAGCATGACTAAACTGCTTCTGGCGAACCAGAGCAGCGCACGGAAACGCCGCTTACCTTCCTGCTGCAGCGGTACCTATTTATCTACTTGCACTTGACGTGCTTTTGAACTGCTAGGTTGGCAGGAGCTGGGACCGAGCAACGGGAGCTCACCCCATCGCGGGGATTCGAACCATCGACCTTCTGATCGGCAAGCCCTAGGCTCTGTGGTTTAGACCACAGAGCCACCCACGCCCTAATGGTTTCTTATCATAAAGCAATTTGATACAGAAATTTGAGGCTTGTGTGACTCAAAAGAATGCCAGTGGAGACAATTAAGCCTTTTATGTTTTTAACTTTGAAGCAAGCAAAGGGTGAATTTGGAAGTCAACAGGTAGGCGGGGAAGTGGGGTCACCGCTATTTAACCTGGCATAGAGCGGAGAGGCCACACGGTCCAATACCATTTCCCTTTCTGTAACAATCGCATATTGATTTGGCGATGTTGCTTCATGCAGTACTGAGCAAGTCAATGGACACCGGAATGATATTTGATAAGCAAATTATTGATTAATAGTGCATCAGCGAACAGGGCGTGGAGGAGGGGCTTATTTTCAGACCAGGTATGAGAAAATATTGTATTTCTTGGGAAATGTCCCCCCCCCTTGTTTTTTTGAAAGGATATTTTCAATTGTCATTTGCTAACCATAGAATCTGAACACACACACACAAATACACAAGTCCCCCTTGAAATAGAAGGCAAGAGTCAGGGTTGACGAAAGCTTTGACATTAATTGTGTGTTCATTAAAAATGTGGACCACCTCTGATTGGGTTCCAAAATATAATCCACAGATATAATGAATGCATACAAAAACTCTGGGGGGGGGGGGGAACTGCAGCTCCTTCTGGGTAAGATCTCTAGCTAGGGGAGGGGAGGTTTGGCAAATAATGTGTGTGATTATGAATAAGGAGGGATTGAATTCATCAAAATAGATAGAGACTTTGAATGTTGTCACCTGTTTCGTTCTCCTCTCCCCCCCAAGCTGCTTTGAATGTAAGTTTGTAATACAACAGGGATTGGTTTATTATTAACTAGCGGACCCCGGCCACGCATTGCTGTGGCTCATTTTATGCTTATTACCATCAGTAGCAGCCGCAGCCAAATAAACCTCCACCTACCCCGCCGGCGTCGTGTGCACTCTGCACACGCTCAGGTGCCCTCTCGCTGCCTGTGGCAGAAAAAGCCGAGGAAGGAGGCCTCTGACACTGTCTGAGGGAAAAACACTATGAAACGCACAGATAAAAAACACACATCGGGAGATCACTGAGGGACAATCACGGTGGCCATTCCCGGCGTGCCTTGCCTGTGGTGTTTTCAAGGGGAAAAGTGGTAGTAACCCTCTACAGAGAGGATTTGATTCCATTTCCCAGAGTGCTTTGAGCGTGCGGTTGGTTGGGATAATAAGCCCATCATTTCCCAGCATGCTTAGTTCACCCACAGGGCGCCTTGACTCCATTTCCCAGCATGCCTTGCGGGTCCGGCCTAGTTAACTGTGAGAGGCGGCGGCCTCCATTTCCCAGTGTGCCTTTGACAAAAGAGATATTTACATTTCCCTGTTTCCCAGCCAAGTTAATCACACCCTTTTGTCTGGCACTCAGGTATCAGGAAGCCAGGAATTATCACTGAGACAATCACCCCCTCCTTCCTTGCAGAGAAACAGTTTGTCAGTTTGGGAGTGAAAATGGACATGTGGCCTTGTTTTGCTTGGCACACTTATGAACAATTATTATATATATAGATAAGACCTTGATATTCTTACAACACCTTGAGCGTCCGGCCTAGTTACTGCGAGAGGCGGCGGCCTCCATTTCCCAGCGTGCCTTGCAGCTATTAAAAGCCTATTAAAAGCTGAGTCGACTATCAGGGAAAGAGGCAGGCCATCGCTTCTTGAACTCATTTCCCAGACATCCTTGCGGCCACTGGCCTGAAGAGTCCATTGAGATATGACTGCTGCCCTGCAATGAGCCTTTCTATGGAAGCTGCTGATGACGTCTAATATGTGCGCCAATTTTTTTTAGCGTTTATTCTATATTTTAGTATGTCAGGTGTGGTTTTTTTGAATTTTTATTATGCCAGATCCTTCCTTGATGGTCATGGTATGCTGTGTCCTAATTTGATGAGATTTGGTCCTGCGGTTACGGAGCAAGGTGGTGTCCGCTGCGCACGCAATGGGAACATTTATATATATACTAGTGGACGTTAAGCCCGTTAAATTAACGGGCGCTAGAACATATGTGGTCAAACATTTGTAAAAACAGCACTTATTTCCCTCAGGTAAGTGGGTTTAGGACATCAGCCTTCAGGTAAGGCAGCTGGGCCTCATCCTCGCGGCGCGTCCGAGAGAAGCTGTGAGGGAAACTGGAGGCGCGGCTCCTCCTCCCGCCGCTGCCTCCTCCCCTTTCCTCGCTTCCTCCCGGCGGCGGCGGCTACCCAGAGCGCTGCACAGCCACGGCCAGGCAGGCGCAAGGAACGGGCCTCAACCGCCGCTTCCTCCTCCTCTTCCTCCTCCTGCGGACCCGAGTCCACCAGAGGCTGCGGGCGAGGGCGACGCTCCATCCCCGCGGCGCGGCTACAGCACCCACTACTCCTCCTTACCCCTTGTCCCCTGGCTGAGGAAGCGGCGCCGGCGAGGCCCAGCATGCGAATGTGAGATGTTTTGCCGTCGGCGGCGGCAGCGACGTCTCTGCGCTCCAATCCCTGTGTCCGTGGGGCACATGCGCAGTAGCGCAATCCCATGGACACAGGGACACGACGCAGAGACACTTGGACTTTATTATATAGGATAGATTAGCTAACTTTGACAGATGGGGTGGAGAATTTAAGCATTTTCCATAAACCCACCCCCACCATCATGGAGACCATTGTCTCAGAATGGCAAGGCTTTTTCAACACTCTTTTTGTTAGCCAAAACCAAGCATTGCCTTCAGGCCCTCGGGAGGTAGTAAGGGGACATTTCTCTCAAACCTTCCTATTTCTTCTTCCCTCCTCCTGTCATCCAAATCTGGCACTTAGTTTTGAGGAGGAAATTCAGAAATACACGCGCAGCATGGCCATCAGATTTAGGAGTCTACTGGTTTTTCTTCTTCATAAATCTGATGGCTCCATAGTCTGCCACCCAGTGTTCAGATGTGGAGCTCAATTTCATCGTGACTTCTGGGCAATTGCAAGGCAGTTCCCAGAATTTGGGGCCAGTTGGAGACATTTTGATGTCTGAGGTGAAGGAGAAGACGGGGTCCTTCGTTCCACATACAGAAGCTAGTTGACTGTTCTTCAACATTTTCAGTGCACTTAGGCCCCATCTGAGGGCAGCAGGTTTTTGAAAGGAGTGCAGAGAAGGGTTTGTAGCACACAGAGCTTTGTCTTCTAACAGAGGAGAACGAGCAGTAATGTGTCATGGAGATACCTTTTTATTATCACTTATTTTTATTCACTTTTCCAACCAGTACAAACACCAAACTATAAAGACACGTACAACAAAAAACCATAATAACAATAATAACACAAATTGACAACACAAATTTAGATACAGTAATATCCCTTTGCCTTCTCCTTGTTTATCACCACTCCCCCCTCTATTTCCCACTATTATCCGTCTTGTCACTTAGATATTCATTCCAAATTTATTCGTCTTTATCCATTCTTATTTTGCGTCGACAAGCAATTCTTTCGTATGTAGCTAATCTGTCCATATTATCAATCCATATGCTCATTGGAATCCTTTTGCGACTCTTCCAATTCATCAAAACAAGTTTTTTTTGCTTCTAATATAGCGCGATACAACCACTTTTTTGGGCCCCTTGAGATCTTCCAAGTTTCCGGAATATAATTTAGAATTAAATTCAGTTCCCCTAAATAACAATTTATTTTTATTACTTTTGCTATAAATATCCTCACCTCGCTTCAGAATGGTCTGATCGTCGGGCAGTTAATCAACATATGTATTAAATTTGCATTTTTACTCCCACATCCCCAGCACTTATCGACACTTTTTATTTTCTTCTGATATAATCTTGCTGGAGTCCAGTGGACTCTGAATATTATTTTCTCTTGAATAAGTCTAAGTCTTAAATCCATAGAGGCTTTGGAGGTCCCGAGCCACAAGGTGGTTAGATTAGTCTCAACTAGGGCCAGGGCCTTTTCAGTACTGGCCCCGACTTGGTGGAACGCTCTGTCACAAGAGACCAGGGCCCTGTGGGATTTGACATCCTTCCGCCGGGCCTGCAAGACGGAGCTGTTATGCCTGGCCTTTGGGTTGGACTCAGTCTGACCCTTATGTTTCCCTCCCCATATAGTTTTGATTTATGGACCCAGGTGGCGCTGTGGGTTAAACCAAAGAGCCTAGGGCTTGCTGATCAGAAGGTCGGCGGTTCGAATCCCCACAACGGGGTGAGCTCCCGTTGCTCGGTCCCTGCTCCTGCCAACCTAGCAGTTCGAAAGCACATCAAAGTGCAAGTAGATAAATAGGAACCGCTATGGCGGGAAGGTAAACGGCGTTTCCGTGCGCTGCTCTGGTTCGCCGCATAAGACCTTTGGAGCAGGCATTTTCAAAAAAGACAAAAGTTTTTTATGAACCACCCTAGTAGGGCAGTAATTGTTCCTTGATAATTTGCCACCCCCTCCATGATGGAACCTGGGGCGGACCAGCCCCCTGCTCCCCACTTCCTACGCCCCTGTGTGGCCCGCAGGTTCCATGTCGAAGTACTTGTGCGGTCCACTTGGTATGAAAAGTTGGAGCACCCTGATGTATGAGACTGGGAAGGAATTCCTGCATTCTGCAAAGACCTGCATTGAGGTATGTGATAGGTTTCACAGGCAGGGTCTCTCCTGACATCACCTGGACCTACTCTGGTGCACACATCCATTACGTTTAGCACATAACACCCTGCAATGTAAGGCTGGCTGGTATTTAGTTGGCATCTCCATTAGCAACGGCTGGAGTTAAGCCCATCGGATGCTATCCAACATGGGTCATGTTTAGAGTAGACCCATTGGAATTAATGGGCACGTAACCTAAATCCATTGGGTCAGATCTGAGTATGACTTAGTTGGTTGTCACCCACTGATTTCTGCAGCTGGGATCCTGTATGCCAAGTTCTGTTCTGGATCGTGGCCAAAAAAGGAACCGGAGCGGCTCACGGTGCGAGTAAAATAATATTGCACTTGAAAATATGCCACACAACTCATAAACCTCCACGATTTTACACCAGTGGTAATGGAATAAATACATTCTAACAACACATTGCTTCTTTCTCCGCATAACTACTTCTCCGGGCAGATTTACCATAACACAGTCTGAGCAGGGGGAAAACGAACAACAAAAAAAGATGGTTCATTTACAAATGTAATTTCAATTGAAGATAGTTTTCCAATCTTCTTTCATTTGAGTCTCAATTGAACTTCTTCTCCTTTTTGATGGCATGATTAGACATTGTGAGAGCTGTTGAAGATTAGTCAAGCACAGAGAGAGTAAATTGGGAAGGATGTTTTATCAGCGCACGTCACAATATATGAAAGCAGATGTGTATGCTCTGAGCTGTTCCCTCAAATTATGGTTATGGAATAATTTAGCCCTTTTGATTCTCACAGATTACTGCTTCCACTGATCATGCTGTCAAAATCAAAGTGAGCACTTCATTCCGCTTTTATTCATGCCAGATCTATTTTGCTTTCATAATGAGCAGATATTACCACTGCACAAAGAGGATAAAGACGTTCACAGTGATAGATAGGCGAGAGATTAAATGGGATCTTTATGACTTCTTCAGCCATCAGTTTTGACTGTGCGATAAGACGAGTCGAGTTGGGCACTGATTTGTTCTTTATTGGAGCCAATATTAGCATGGGCTTACCAGCGCACGGTCTGATAAAATCTATTTAAGGTGGAATGGGCATAAGCATTTTAGACCGAGGAGAACTGCTGCTACTGCTGCTTCTGCAGGAAGAGGAGCAGGCAGCAAACCTCTCTATATGGCAAATTTCAAAACGGTTCTTTACACTTGCTAAAACTAATTATAATTTTACATTTCCCCTACTTCTCTTTGGCGTCAAAGGGTTTTCCGCAGTATTATTGATTACATTGTGTACAGTGGTACCTTGGTTCTCAAACGCCTTGGTACTCAAACGACTTGGAACCCAAACAAAATAAAAAATAAAAAAAATCCTTCCAGTAGCACCTTACCACAGCTATCAGCCTATCACCCATTCCCACCACCCTTCTGAGTAATACCCCTCCCACCCTCTCACTATATTTAAGGGTCTGGTGACTTCTCTTTCAGTGCATCTGAAGAAGTGTGCATGCACACGAAAGCTCAGACCAAGAACAAACTTAATTGGTCTCTAAGGTGCTACTGGAAGGAATTTTATTTTTATTTTTTATTTTGTTTTGACTATGGCAGACCAACACGGCTACCTACCTGTAACTTGGAACCCAAACACTGCAAACCCGGAAGTAAGTGTTCCCGTTTGCAAACTTTCTTCAGAAGCCGGACATACTCAGTTTTGAGTGTTGCACTTCCGATTTGAGTGCCGCACTTCCGTTTTGAGTGTTACACCGAGGTCATAGAATCATAGAATCATAGAATCATAGAATCATAGAATCATAGAGTTGGAAGAGACCACAAGGGCCATCCAGTCCAACCCCCTGCCAAGCAGGAAACACCATCAAAGCATTCCTGACAGGTGGCTGTCAAGCCTCTGCTTAAAGACCTCCAAAGAAGGAGACTCCACCACACTCCTTGGCAGCAAATTCCACTGTCGAACAGCTCTTACTGTCAAGAAATTCTTCCTAATGTTTAGGTGGAATCTTCTTTCTTGTAGTTTGAATCCATTGCTCCGTGTCCGCTTCTCTGGAGCAGCAGAAAACAACCTTTCTCCCTCCTCTATATGACATCCTTTTATATATTTGAACATGGCTATCATATCACCCCTTAACCTTCTCTTCTCCAGGCTAAACATACCCAGCTCCCTAAGCCGTTCCTCATAAGGCATCGTTTCCAGGCCTTTGACCATTTTGGTTGCCCTCCTCTGGACACGTTCCAGCTTGTCAATATCCTTCTTGAACTGTGGTGCCCAGAACTGGACACAGTATTCCAGGTGAGGTCTGACCAGAGCGGAATACAGTGGTACTATTACTTCCCTTGATCTAGATGCTATACTCCTATTGATGCAGCCCAGAATTGCATTGGCTTTTTTAGCTGCTGCATCACACTGTTGACTCATGTCAAGTTTGTGGTCTACCAAGACTCCTAGATCCTTTTCACTTGTACTGCTCTCAAGCCAGGTATCACCCATCCTGTATTTGTGCCTTTCATTTTTTTTGCCCAAGTGTAGTACTTTACATTTCTCCCTGTTAAAATTCATCCTGTTTGCCTTGGCCCAGTTCTCTAATCTGTTAAGGTCATTTTGAAGTGTGATCCTGTCCTCTGGGGTATTAGCCACCCCTCCCAATTTGGTGTCATCTGCAAACTTGATCAGGATGCCCTCAAGCCCATCATCCAAGTCATTGATAAAGATGTTGAATAAGACTGGGCCCAAGACAGAACCCTGTGGCACCCCACTAGTCACTTCTCTCCAGGATGAAGAGGAGCCATTGATGAGCACCCTTTGGGTTCGGTCAGTCAGCCAGTTACAAATCCACTGAATGGTAGTATTGTCTAGCCCGCATTTTAGCATTTTACCAGCTTCTTTACAAGAATATCATGGGGCACCTTGTCAAAGGCCTTGCTGAAATCAAGATAGGCTACATCCACAGTGTTCCCTTCGTCTACCAGGCTTGTAATTCTGTCAAAAAATGAGATCAGATTAGTCTGACATGACTTATTTTTCAGAAACCCATGCTGACTTTTAGTGATCACAGCGTTCCTTTCTAGGTGCTCACAGACCGTTTGCTTAATGATCTGCTCTAGAATCTTTCCTGGTATTGATGTCAGGCTGACTGGGCGGTAATTGTTTGGGTCCTCTCTTTTCCCCTTTTTGAAAATAGGGACAACATTTGCCCTCCTCCAGTCTGCTGGGACTTCACCTGTTTTCCAAGAATTCTCAAAGATTACTGCCAGTGGTTCTGAAATCACCTCTGCCAGTTCTTTTAATACTCTGGGATGTAGTTCATCTGGCCCTGGAGACTTGAATACATCTAAACTAGCCAAGTGTGCTTGTACTACCTCCTTACTTATTCTGGGCTGTGTTTCCCCTGCTGAATCATCTGCTCCATATTCTTCAGGTCGGGCATTGTTTTCTTTTTTGGAGAAGACTGAGGCAAAGAAGGTATTGAGGAGTTCTGCCCTTTCTGCGTCCCCTGTTCGCATTTCACCTTCTTCTCCTCTAAGTGACCCCACTGTTTCCTTGTTCTTCCTTTTGCTACGGACATACCCATAAAAACTCTTTTTATTGCTTTTAACCTCTCTAGCAAGCCTGAGTTCATTCTGTGCTTTAGCTTTTCTGACTTTGTCTCTACATGTGCTGGCTATTTGTTTGAATTCCTCTCTGGTGGTTTCCCCCTTTTTCCATTTCTTGTACATATCCCTTTTAAATCTTAACTCAGTTAAAAGTTCATTAGATAGCCACCCTGGCTTCTTTAGGCACCTTCCATGTTTTCGTCTCATTGGTACTGCTTGAAGTTGTGCTTTTAATATCTCCCTTTTAACAAACTCCCATCCATCATGAACTCCCTTCCCTTTTAGTATTACTGACCATGGGATCACACCCAGCATTTCCCTAAGTTTTCTGAAGTCGGCTTTCTTAAAGTCTAGAATTTGAGTCTTAGTATGCTTGGTTGCTCCTTTCTGATGTATAATAAACTCCAGAAGAGCATGATCACTCCCACCTAATGATCCTACCACTTCTACCCCACTAACCAGGTCATCACTATTGGTTAGGACCAGATCTAAAATGGCTGATCCTCTTGTTGCTTCTCCCACTTTCTGGACAATGAAATTGTCTGCAAGGCCAGTGAGGAATCTGTTCGACCTTATGCTCTTGGCTGAGTTTGACATCCAACAAATATCAGGATAGTTGAAATCCCCCATTACTACTATCTCATTTCCTTTTGAATGCTTGGTCATCTGTTCCAGGAAGGCATCATCTATGTCCTCAGTTTGGCTTGGGGATCTATAGTAAACTCCCACCATGAGATCACTGTTATTTTTCTCTCCCTTAATTTTGACCCAGATACTCTCAATTTGGCTTTGAAGTTTTAAATCATGGATCTCTTCACAGGTATACACATCCCTGACATATAACGCCACTCCTCCTCCTTTCCTGTTTGGTCTATTTCTCTTAAATAGATTGTATCCCTCTATTACTACATTCCAATCATGAGACTCATCCCACCAGGTTTCAGTGATGCCTATTATGTCGTATTTAGTTTGCTGTACCAAGAGCTCAAGTTCATCTTGTTTATTTCCCATGCTCTGTGCATTTGTATACAGACATTGAAAACCATTGATCATTCCCCCTAGTCTCCTACTTAAGGATTTTTTCCTCCCACCACTAGGTCTGTGCGCTGTTTGCTCCATTTGGTCCTTGACTTTTGGATGATCATCTTCAGCATTTGATAGACTCCTACCTTCAGGACCACTGTCTCCCTCCCCCACATAAGTCAGTTTAAAGCCCTCCTGATGAGGTTTTTGAGATTGTTGGCAAAAACATTCCTCCCAACCCTTGTGAGGTGCAGCCCATCACTTGCCAGAAGTCCATCTTCAAGAAACTGCAGACCGTGATCTAAGAAACCAAACCGTTCCTGCCGGCACCATTTGCGAAGCCAGTTGTTCACTTCTCCTATTTTCCCCTCTCTTCCTGGGCCACGGCGTTCAACTGGGAGGACAGATGAGATGACAATTTGTGCATTTAATTGCTTCAGCTTCCTGCCCAGAGGTCTGTCTGTTTTTGCTATTTTGTGTTTTCGTGGCTCTTTTTTTTGTTTTTGTGAATTTGTGGAATCCAGTTCAGCTACTGATTAGTTATTGCTTTCATTTTATGGATCAATAGTCTCGTTAAGATAGTAAAATCCATGTTAAATCACTGTTTTAGGGTTTGTTTTTAAAAGTCTGGAACGAATTAATCCATTTTGCATTACTTTCTATGGGAAAGCGCGCCTTGGTTTTGGAACGCTTTGGTTTTGGAACGGACTTCCGGAACTGATTAAGTTTGAGAACCAAGGTACCACTGTATTCAAATAGAAATCTTTACAGATATCAGTGTAAACATGACATGCGCTGGTTGCTTTGCACCTCGCTTGAAATGTCTAAAGTAAGATGATAATAATAATAATAATAATAATAATAATAATAATAATAAATTTATTTATACCCTGCCCTTCCCAGCCAAGACCGGGCTCAGAGCGGCTAACACCAATAAAATCACAACAAAACATACAAAACAATCAATTAAAATGCAGGTTAAAATACGATTTAAAGTTTAAAATGCAGCCTCATTTTTAAGTAGCCCACCAATCAAACCATAAAGGAATGAAACATCAGGGTTAAACTGAAACCAACCCAAAGGCCAGGCGGAACAGCTCCGTCCTGCAGGCCCTGCGGAAAGATGCCAAATCCCGCAGGGCCCTGGTCTCTTGTGACAGACCGTTCCACCAAGTCGGGGCCAGTACTGAGAAGGCCCTACCGTAGTTGAGGCCAGCCTAGCATCCTTGTGGCTCGGGACCTCCAAAATGTTATTATTTGAGGACCTTAAGGTCCTACACGAGGCATACCAGGTGAGGTATGTGTTCAAGCCTGTGACCAGGATCCAAAAAACATCCGTACTAACTGTCTGCTGAAGGAGCCAGTCTGGACCTGAGGTTCTCCCCCCCAAATTGCAACTTCCATATGGGAACAGCCTTCCCTGCCACATTACTTTTGGAACTGGGGGATATGACATGGGAATCTGATAATGAAAGGGAGAAAAAGAAGAATTTGGATTACCACCAATAGTCTTCCAAGGCAGGGCTAGCTAACTTGTAGCTTCCAGTTGGACTATAACCCTCATCATCCCTGCCCATTGACTAGAGTAGCTGAGGCTCATGGGAGTTGGAGTCCAACACCATCTAGTGAACTAATAATAGAGCATCATGATATTAATTCTTAAGTAGGTTTTGAGTAGACGTTAAAAAGAAAGTTGTACCTTATATGCAAATTTATGCTAACATAAATGCTTAAAAATAAACATAACCTTATACAAATACTTGCAGTACCTGAAGTGATGCAATTAAGCTATAAAGCTACAAATTAAAAAGCAGTTAAAAAAACACAACTCATTTCCTGCCTAAAACTCCAATTCTGCAGGGTAAGACTCAGACCATGAGTTATAATAAGGGTGATAATGAAAAATAGCATAATATTTTAGACAAGGCAGACATAAAATCATTTGCTATTAACATCACCTGCATAATTTAATCCACTGTCAGAATTCTGTTTTGTCGTTGCATCCACGAAACTTCTTTAAAATTCCAAATGTGCCCATGGGGCTCATTGGTTTATATACTGCAGTAGATGGGCTGTGATTGGCTACCTTCTGCTTTGTCACAGCAGTGCTATGAAGTGTGCCATTTATAGGCAAAGCCTGCAATACTCATATGCAATTCTAATAATAATAATAATAATAATAATAATAATAATAATAATAATTTATTATTTGTACCCTGCCCATCTGGCTGGGTCTCCCCAGCCATTCTGGGCGACTTCCAACAAATATCAAAATACATTAAAATATCACAGATTAAAAACTTCCCTAAACAGGGCTGCCTTCAGGTATTTTCTAAATGGCAGGTAGTTGTTTATTGCTTTGACCTCTGATGGGAGGGCGTTCCACAGGGCGGGCGCCACTACCGAGAAGGCCCTTTGCCTGGTTCCCTGTAGCTTTGCTTCTCGCAGTGAGGGAACCGCCAGAAGGCCCTCGGCGCTGGATCTCAGTGTCCGGGCAGAACGGTGGGGGTGGAGACGCTCCTTCAGGTATACAGGACCGAGGCCGTTTAGGGCTTTAAAGGTCAGCACCAACACTTTGAATTGTGCTCGGAAACGTACTGGGAGCCAATGTAGTTCTCTCAGGACCGGTGTTATGTGGTCCCGGCGGCCGCTCCCAGTCACCAGTTTAATTCATTTTGACAGTGTGGGAAGGAGGAGAAAGCGGGTTCTCCTTCATGGAGAGCACGTGTTGCTGTGGGGGCCAGCAAGTCACCCCTCTGTTGCTGGGCGGGATCGTATAGATGGCCGCTGCTGTGATTGGGTCCTGGGTGTCGTTGGGGAGATTTCTATGTTGCAATTTGTTGATGGACAGCCCAGCAACTATATACTGCTTGGCTCGCAGCGTGATATTCCTCTTTGCTGCGTGCATCGGATCTCCCGCTACCCCTTCCCTTTATTAGGCCTCTGTGTTTGACCATGAGTTCGAGTGCCAGAGTTATAAAGAAGAGGTAGGAGGCATTCTTGACCCTCCCCACCAAACCTGGATTCAGAGGAGCATAACATGCTTATATTGAGGGGTCTGGCGTGACACCCCAGCACATTGCACTAATAGGGCCTTTTAAGAAACTGTGAAAGGCTGGTGCCAGTCAAGCCAATCACAAACTTCCACACAAAGAACCTAATTAACAGAGCCTTGGCTTTTGCTAATTAATGAAATCAGCACAAGGCTCCTTGCACCTGGGCAAAGTAAATTCTTGACAAAAAGCATCACCTCTCATACTTGAAAATTGACATGGGAAAAAAGGCTGTAAACCTTGTCTTCCTGAAGGCGAGTGTGCGCTAAAAGTTTTTAAAAGGTTCCAGACAGTAAGAGCTTGTATTAAAAAATGTTTGTGAAAAGGCTTCTGGAACAATTGTATTATGTTGCCCAGGCGAGATGGGGAAAAGAGATGAACATATATTTTGGGCTCTGCTGGTAATAATAATAATAACAATAATGTTTATTTATTTATTCATACATACACACATACATACGGACCCAGGTGGCGCTGTGGGTTAAACCACAGATCCTAGGGCTTGCTGATCAGAAGGTCGGCGGTTCGAATCCCTGCGACGGGGTGAGCTCCCGTTGCTCGGTCCCTGCTCCTGCCAACCTAGCAGTTCGAAAGCATGTCAAAGTGCAAATAGATAAATAGGAACCGCTCTGGCAGGAAGGTAAACGGCGTTTCCGTGCGCTGCTCTGGTTCGCCAGAAGCGGCTTAGTCATGCTGGCCACATGACCTGGAAGCTGTACACCGGCTCTCGGCCTATAGAGCGAGATGAGCGCCACAACCCCAGAGTCGGACACGACTGGACCTAATGGTCAGGGGTCCCTTTACCTTTACCTTTACACACATACATACATACATACATACCCTGCCCATCTGGCTAGGTTTCCCCAGCCACTCTGGGCGGCTCCCAGCAGAATATTAAAAACATGATAAAACATCAAACATTAAAAAGAGAACCAGCGTGGTGTAGTAGTTAAGAGCGGTAGACTCGTAATCTGGTGAACCGGGTTCGCGTCTCCGCTCCTCCACATGCAGCGGCTGGGTGACCTTGGGCTAGTCACACTTCTTTGAAGTCTCTCAGCCCCACTCACCTCACAAAGTGTTTGTTGTGGGGGAGGAAGGGAAAGGAGAATGTGAGCCGCTTTGAGACTCCTTCGGGTAGTGATAAAGCGGGATATCAAATCCAAACTCTTCTTCTTCTTCTTCTTCTTCTTCTTCTTCTTCTTCTTCTTCTTCTTCTTCTAAAAACTTCCCTAAACTGCTGCCTTCGTCCATAGAGTTTTCTTGGCAGGGATACTGGAGTGGCTTGCCAGTTCCTGCTCCAGGCAGATCACATTTAGTCAAAACTCTCCACTATGACCCGATCGCCGAAGAATTGATGCTTTTGAATTATGGTGCTGGAGGAGACTCTCGAGAGTCCAATGGAAAGCAAGAATATCAAACCTATCCATTCTGAAGGAAATCAGCCCTGAGTGCTCACTGGAAGGACATATCCTGAAGCTGAGGCTCCAATACTCTGGCCACCTCATGAGAAGAGAAGACTCCCTGGAAAAGACCGTGATGTTGGAAAAGATGGAGGGCACAAGGAGAAGGGGACGACAGAGGACGAGATGGTTGGACAGTGTTCTCGAAGCTACCAACATGAGTCTGACCAAACTGCGGGAGGCAGTGGAAGACAGGAGTGGCTGGCGTGCTCTGGTCCATGTTGTCACGAAGAGTCGGACAGAACTAAACGACTAAACAACAAAAAACTGCTGCCTTCAGATGTCTTCTAAAAGTCAGATAGTTGTTTATTTCCTTGACATCTGGTGGGAGGGTGTTCCACAGGGCAGGCGCCACTACCGAGAAGCTTCACTTCTTATAGGGAGGGAACCACCAGAAGTCCCTCGGAGCTGGACCTCAGTGTCCAGGTAAGAGCCTCAGACCATTGAAGCTTCTAGCTTAGTACTTGTGAGGGGAGGGAAAAAGAAGGAGCGAAATGTAGGTAACTCGATTTGCTTTGAACAGGTGATCCTGGCATTCTGTAATGGATCTCTTTTGAGGCCTCTTCTGAAGTGCAGGCTGTCACGGCAAAAGCTGGATATTTTGAGGGGTGCTTCAGTGCCGTTGTGTGAGGGAGATGCAATGAAGGATGTATGAAGCTGGAGATAACCAACTACAGAATTCGAAACAGATTTTTAAATTATTAATATAATGTGTTTTTGGTTTTTTTAGCATATACAAAACTGAATATATTTACCAAAAACATAATATAGGTTTTCAGACAAGGTATCTTAAGACCCCAACCAAGGGAATCATTATATCAATATACCCAGACAGCTGACAATTTTACTAAGAAAAATACTACCTATATACTCGAGTATAAGCCGACCCGAATATAAGCCAAGGCACCCAATTTCACCACAAAAAACCTGGGAAAGCTTCATAGGAGCCACTGCCTGCCTCACTCGAGTATAAGCCGAGGGCGGCTTTTTCAGCACAAAAAATGTGCTGAAAAACTAGGCTTATACTCGAGTATATACAGTAATAACAAAACTGTTGCTTGTATTTTGGATCTGGATCCCTGAAGATGCAATATATGTCTGCTTTTAATTCAAAATGCTTTCACCTACTGCAGCAATCTGAAAGTTACCTTAAAAACACTAGTACTCCTTCAACTCCAGTATAAGATACCTGTGCACATATTTGGACATAATGTTCTTAGTGTATCAGTCACCAGGAATACTAGAGGATTTGATTGTTTCAGCCCCACACACAAAATACAGTTTTTCTATACAAGGACATCCTGAATAGCACTGAGTTGGATTTTTGTAAGTTGAGGGAGGAGGGGAACAGGGAGCTAAATAATATGTGCAATATAATGTGTTTTTGACTGCGTTTTGCTTTATCGCAGGATTGGGCTAGAGCAGGGGAAGTGGACAGGACCTCTATCATTATGGATCTCCACAATGATCCCTGACCAGCTGCCAAGGAACTCCACCCAAGTTCCCCCACAATAGTTTAAAACCCACTGATGTATGCTGTTACATGGTGCATCTGCCAGTAGGGGCTGTTTGCTTGTTTTTGAGGTTTGTATTGCATGCACTGTGAATTATCAGTTGTTAAAAGAGTCTAATAAGCCATTCATCGTTAGTGAGACAGCCTTACTTTGTCACCAGCAGTCACGGAGAAAAGTGAAAACGTTTGGTTTCAACCTTTCCTTACAGCACAAAGGAAACAAAAAGTGCCTTAATTCTGTAGTGGAAGAATGAGACATTAGATATTTCTACCGCTATTTATTTGATTTCTATAGGTAAAGGTAAAGGGACCCCTGACCGTTAGGTCCAGTTGCGGACGACTCTGGGGTTGCGGCACTCATCTCGCATTACTGGCCGAGGGAGCCGGCATACAGCTTCCGGGTCATGTGGCCAGCATGACTAAGCCGCTTCTGGCGAACCAGAGCAGCGCACGGAAACGCCGTTTACCTTCCCGCCGGAGCGGGACCTATTTATCTACTTGCACTTTGACGTGCTTTCGAACTGCTAGGTTGGCAGGAGCAGGGACTGAGAAACAGGAGCTCACCCCGTCGCGGGGATTCGAACCGCCGACCTTCTGATCGGCAAGCCCTAGGCTCTGTGGTTTAACCCACAGCGCCACCCGCCACCTTGATTTCTATAGCCACCATCAATAAACATTCCCTGGGCATAAGTGGTATCATGCTATATTCCATCTGTGCCTTAATTTTTTCATTCTATATAGATGCTGTGAGGGGAGAGACTCCATCAGGCAAGGCCTCTTTCCACCTGTCTTGCCCCACCCTCCAGTCTCCGTCTCTCAATTTGAATTGTATTGTTTTATGCACTGTGGCTTGCTGTCGTTTTATTGATTGTAGTTTCGAAATTATTTATTATAATTGTTAAGAGTGGGTTTTTGTTTAATTTTTACATGCTGATATTATCCTATATAATAAAGTCCTATGTCCCTGCGTGCGTCCGTGTGTCAGTGGTTTTTTGCCACTGCGCATGTCCCCCACACGGACGCAGGGATTGGACGCAGAGAGGAGGAGGAGGCTGATTGGTTGGAGCGCAGAGACGTTAGCCGCACCTCTATTCAACAGCAGCGCGAGCGAAGCGCTTGCGCTTCGCGAGCCTCAGCTCTCCGCTACTTTATGAGGTGAATGAAGCGGAGAGCTTTGGAGGTTCGCGCTGCTCTTTGAAGAAGCCGAGGAGGGAGAATCGCCCGGCGACCTCCCTGGCGGCGGCGGCGGTGCAGCCGCCACAGCCGCGGCTCGACCTCTCCGCTTCAGCCTCAATGGCGGCCGCTCCCCGCGCGCTGCTGCTTCTCCCCCTCCCTACTTTCTCCCCGCCTCAGCCGCCCGTGGCGGCGGCGGGGAGGGCGGCCGGCGCCGGGGCTGCCGGCGGGGCAGCGGCAACAGGCGGCTCCGCCATGGTGGTGGCTTGGCCGCCTGAGGCGGGGAGAAGGAAGCGCCTCGGGTCCCCGTCGCCGCCGCTAGCGCCCATTATTAATGGGCTTAATTCAACTAGTTATTCTATACTATTCTAATGATGGTTGAATGCTACTTCATTTGATTGCTTATTTTAAAGCTATGTTTTATTATCACATTTTTGTATTGCATTAGATTGTTATAAGGTGTACATTATAAGGTGTACATTACCGCCTTGAGTATTGTAAGATAGAGAGGCGGTATACAAATTAAAAGTGATGATGATGATGATACAATTTTTTCTTAGGACAACACTTAGGGGTCACTTAGAGGAGAAGAAGGTGAAATGCGAACAGGGGACGCAGAAAGGGCAGAACTCCTCAATACCTTCTTTGCCTCAGTCTTCTCCAAAAAAGAAAACAATGCCCGACCTGAAGAATATGGAGCAGAGGATTCAGCAGGGGAAACACAGCCCAGAATAAGTAAGGAGGTAGTACAAGCACACTTGGCTAGTTTAGATGTATTCAAGTCTCCAGGGCCAGATGAACTACATCCCAGAGTATTAAAAGAACTGGCAGAGGTGATTTCAGAACCACTGGCAGTAATCTTTGAGAATTCTTGGAAAACAGGTGAAGTCCCAGCAGACTGGAGGAGGGCAAATGTTGTCCCTATTTTCAAAAAGGGGAAAAGAGAGGACCCAAACAATTACCGCCCAGTCAGCCTGACATCAATACCAGGAAAGATTCTAGAGCAGATCATTAAGCAAACGGTCTGTGAGCACCTAGAAAGGAACGCTGTGATCACTAAAAGTCAGCATGGGTTTCTGAAAAATAAGTCATGTCAGACTAATCTGATCTCATTTTTTGACAGAATTACAAGCCTGGTAGACGAAGGGAACACTGTGGATGTAGCCTATCTTGATTTCAGCAAGGCCTTTGACAAGGTGCCCCATGATATTCTTGTAAAGAAGCTGGTAAAATGCGGGCTAGACAATGCTACCATTCAGTGGATTTGTAACTGGCTGACTGACCGAACCCAAAGGGTGCTCATCAATGGCTCCTCTTCATCCTGGAGAGAAGTGACTAGTGGGGTGCCACAGGGTTCTGTCTTGGGCCCAGTCTTATTCAACATCTTTATCAATGACTTGGATGATGGGCTTGAGGGCATCCTGATCAAGTTTGCAGATGACACCAAATTGGGAGGGGTGGCTAATACCCCAGAGGACAGGATCACACTTCAAAATGACCTTAACAGATTAGAGAACTGGGCCAAGGCAAACAGGATGAATTTTAACAGGGAGAAATGTAAAGTACTACACTTGGGCAAAAAAAATGAAAGGCACAAATACAGGATGGGTGATACCTGGCTTGAGAGCAGTACAAGTGAAAAGGATCTAGGAGTCTTGGTAGACCACAAACTTGACATGAGTCAACAGTGTGATGCAGCAGCTAAAAAAGCCAATGCAATTCTGGGCTGCATCAATAGGAGTATAGCATCTAGATCAAGGGAAGTAATAGTACCACTGTATTCCGCTCTGGTCAGACCTCACCTGGAATACTGTGTCCAGTTCTGGGCACCACAGTTCAAGAAGGATATTGACAAGCTGGAACGTGTCCAGAGGAGGGCAACCAAAATGGTCAAAGGCCTGGAAACGATGCCTTATGAGGAACGGCTTAGGGAGCTGGGTATGTTTAGCCTGGAGAAGAGAAGGTTAAGGGGTGATATGATAGCCATGTTCAAATATATAAAAGGATGTCATATAGAGGAGGGAGAAAGGTTGTTTTCTGCTGCTCCAGAGAAGAGGACACGGAGCAATGGATTCAAACTACAAGAAAGAAGATTCCACCTAAACATTAGGAAGAATTTCTTGACAGTAAGAGCTGTTCGACAGTGGAATTTGCTGCCAAGGAGTGTGGTGGAGTCTCCTTCTTTGGAGGTCTTTAAGCAGAGGCTTGACAGCCACCTGTCAGGAATGCTTTGATGGTGTTTCCTGCTTGGCAGGGGGTTGGACTGGATGGCCCTTGTGGTCTCTTCCAACTCTATGATTCTATGATTCTATGATTCTATGATTCTAACACAGAAGACGTAGATGCAGCAGCTGCCTGAATCTTGCAACCATTGCAGCAAAAAATAAAATCCTCAACCCACCATTCATATATTATTATCATTATGAATTTCTCATCTTCCAGATTTATTTTTGCATATAGAAAACTTGATATATGAAGCTAACCTGAACAGAAGGTACAGCCACCAGACTTTCAAAAGCAAAAGGTACAGCCACCAGACTTTCAAAAGCAAATGACTGACCGAAACACTGTGAAAAAGCACAGTGCTGAGCAGTCAGGCCAGTTCCCGTCCGCTCAGCCAACATCTATATTAAAATTGTCACCTCCACCATGCTTTCGGGAGCAGATGTCCTAAGCTGTGACAGTGCCACATTTAATCTTGAATCCGACTTACCAGAGTTGCCAAGAACTGTGCTCTGGCCTCATAGACCTTGTTATTATATTGCCCTTTCCTCGCTAACGGTATTTCAGCAAAGGGGCAACCTAATGAATTTGCACTAAAGACTTCAATAAAATTGTGCAATCAATCTGCATTTGGGCGAATTTGTCAAAGTTTTGCATTTGGCAAATACCGGTTGAGGTAGCACTGCGCTACTGACAAGGATGATGGACAGCTCCTAAACGCTGTGTCTTTTCAAACCAATCTGATATTTAGTTCTTAGGCAGGTTGCACCTTGTTTAGTGTACATTCGGAGAACCATAAGCCCACATTACAGTCCCTCGTGTTCTCTAACCCTGGCTTAATGCGGCAGTCAAAAATTGTGGACAAATGGGTGCTACAAAACCTCTCCTCCTTGCAGAGGGGAGGGGTTGTGAGCGGGAGCCATTTTCCCGCGTCAGCAGGGGGGCGTATTCGGCCCCCTGCGTCAGCTTACCTCTGCTGCCGCGCCAAGCCCTTCAGCTAGCCAATGGGGCTGGATGGTGGGTGGGGTCTAGCTGCATCGATATTGTATGTTCTGTTTTTAACAGTAAGTTGGTGCTGTGGGTTAAACCACAGAGCCTAGGACTTGCCGATCAGAAGGTTGGCGGTACGAATCCCTGCGACGGGGTGAGCTCCCGTTGCTTGGTCCCAGCTCCTGCCAACCTAGCAGTTTGAAAGCACGTCAAAGTGGAAGTAGATAAATAGGAACCGCTCTGGTGGGAAGGTAAACGGCGTTTCCGTGCGCTGCTCTGGTTCGCCAGAAGCGGCTTAGTCATGCTGGCCACATGACCTGGAAGTTGTACGCCGGCTCCCTCGGCCAGTAAAGCGAGATGAGCGCCGCAACCCCAGAGTCGGACACGACTGGACCTAATGGTCAGGGGTCCCTTTACCTTTACCTTTTGCCTCTTGCACGGGCAATTATTATTATTATTATTTATTTCAATTCAATTTATATACCGCCCTTTATCAGAAGATCCCAGGACGGTGTACAACATTAAAAACACATTACAGAACATCAATGATAAAAACATAATAAAAAATATAATGATAGACAGCGTAACAATAAAATAATAATCATCATAATACCCCACACTTTGGCAGACCATAGATTATATAATAACCATAGGCTGGGTAAAAAGAAATGTTTTCGCTTGGTGCCTAAAGACATGTAGTGATGGTGCCAGGCGGGCCTCTCTAGGGAGAGCATTCCACAATTGGGGAGCCACCACAGAAAAGGCCCTTGTTACCACCCTCCAAGCCTCTCTGGGATGGAGGATGTAGAGAAGGCCTTCAGGTGACAAGCGCAGTGTCCGGGTCAGTTTATACAGGGAGAGGTGATCCTTAAGGTATTGATGTCCTTAGCCATGTAAATACATAAATTCAAATAACAACAAGAAGTATAACCTGGGCATGTGTGTGTAATTTACCAGACTCTCTTAGGTCGGCTGCATTTATTTCTATGCGCCTCGCCCTGCAAAAGTAAAAGGAGAGGATGAAGCGGTAACAGTTCTGTGGAGAACTTGTCTGAGGACAGGGACGGGAGTCTTGTTAGAATAAAGTTATAAGCTCATACAAAAAAAGCAGTCGGTCCCTGGAGAGCTTAACCCTCTGAGGCCTGGGGCAAGTGTAATAATAATAATAATAATAATAATAATAATAATAATAATAATTTATTATTTGTACCCCGCCCATCTGACCGGGTCCCCCCAGCCACTCTGGGCGGCCTCCAACAAACACTAAAATACATTAAAATATTACAGATTAAAAACTTCCCTAAACAGGCCTGCCTTCAGGTGTTTTCTAAATGTCAGGTAGTTATTTATCTCTTTGACATGGGATGGGAGGGTGTTCCACAGGGCGGGCGCCACTACCGAGAAGGCCCTCTGCCTGGTTCCCTGTAGCTTTGCTTCTCGCAGTGAGGGAACCGCCAGAAGGCCCTCGGCGCTGGATCTCAGTGTCCGGGCTGAACGGTGGGGGTGGAGACGCTCCTTCAGGTATACAGGACCTGAAGTGTACCCTTCTGCATAGGCCTGAGTAGTGATAATATTTGGTAAATAACCCACCCATTGGGTAATTAGGGGGAAAACCCCACTAAAAACCAATAAACCTTTCTCACTTTCTTTCCCGGGACTAATTTACTGTACAAAATGTATTTCATGGCAAGCAGATCAATCTGTATTGAGCCACTGTTAAAATATGAACCGAAAAAGGAACTAAAAGGTAGAGGAAATGGAACACAATATTTTCAGTCTCTAGGATGGTTGTCTGTGGGGCTGACTGAGCTCCTTCAGACCCAGTTTGCTTTGGAGTCCCCTAAGGATGAAGAAAACACAAATTTATTACCGTGTACCTTGGCGGGGATCAACATGCAAAATGACAATTAATGCCACCTAATTGTTTAATCTTTTGTGTGTGTGTGTGAGAGAGAGAAAAATTAACTCAGCAGCCATTCCTAGCAAATCCATTAAGTGCATACATCAACTGGGCCTTTTCTGGCTCTTTTTCAACACTTTGATGAAGTTTCCACCTTAAGGAGTCGGAGGAATGGGGGGGGAAGCAAATTGCAGAGTGTAGACTGAAGCACTTGCAATCTTTGTGACAAATACTAATGTATAAATCAGCAGCCCAATCCAGGCCTGGGCTGCTGATCATGTTCTTTGCTGAAATGTCACCTGTTCCTATCTAACGATTTGCATAATGCAAAGCTTCTCACTCGTAAAATACAGATTAAGAGGGGAAGCAAAGAGTCATTCTGGAACCACAGAGCCATTTCAAAAGTGGGGTGGGGGACAGGCTTTGCTATTAACCCTGCTGCTCCCAAAGGTCTGTTCTCGGCTTGCATCTGCAGTAATAGCTAGGCACAGGAAAATAAAGACCTGGTTATCTTTCTCTGCTGTTTTATTATTTGTTAAAACATGTTTTGCTAACGTGCAATGGGGAAGTGTGGTAAATATTGAGAAAATGGTCAGAAATCCTATGCATACGATAAAATGAATTCAACAAGTTTAACTGGAGATTCAATTAAATTGGCAGATCAGGAGGGGGGGTCATGTTTTGAAATGCTCCCCCCAAATATCTCTCCCCCTCCCGCATGTAACAAACTTGCTAGCACATCAGCAAGAGAACTACAGTGGGACCTCGACTTACGACGATAACGCGTTCCAACGCAATTTTCGTAAGTCGAAAACATTCGTAAGTCGAATCCCCATAGGAATGCATTGAGCGAAAAAAATTTGTAAGTCAAAAATTCGTAAGTCGAAAAAATCCTATTAAAGCGGCCGCGACTTCCATTCGTAAGTCGAAAAATTCGGTTGCGGCGGCCATTTTGTTTCTCCCGGAAGTCATTCGTAAGTCGAAAAACACGTAAGTCGAATCGCTCGTAAGTCGAGGTCCCACTGTACTATAAACCTCTTTGGTGGGATTAAGCATTCTTTTGTTTTGCATGTTTTACAGCCTTAGGGTGCTCTTGAATCTGTTGGTGGTGCACACAGGCATGTTATGGTGTTACCTAGATATTGCTAAAGAAGTTGGGTGCCGCCCTCACTCTCTGCCAAGCGATAGCAAGACTCCAGGGGCTGTGTCCCTTTGGAGAATTGAGACAGGGTAGCAACTGTCGTAAAAGGGTAAAGGTAAATGACCCCTAGTGGGGACCCAGGTGGCGCTGCGGGTTAAACCACAGAGCCTAGGGCTTGCTGATCAGAAGGTCGGCGGTTCGAATCCCTGCGACGGGGTGAGCTCCTGTTGCTCGGTCCCAGCTCCTGCCCACCTAGCAGTTCGAAAGCACGTCAAAGTGCAAGTAGATAAATAGGAACCGCTCTGGCGGGAAAGTAAACGGCGTTTCCGTGCGCTGCTCTGGTTCGCCAGAAGCGGCTTTGTCATGCTGGCCACATGACCTGAAAGCTGTACGCCGGCTCTTGGCCAATAAAGCGAAATGAGCGCCGCAACCCCAGAGTCGGACACGACTGGACCTAATGGTCAGGGGTCTCTTTTCCTTTACCTTAAAGGACCCCTAACAGTTAAGTCCAGTCACAGACGACTCTGGGGTTGCAGCGCTCATCTCGCTTTACAGGCCAAGGGAGGTGGTGTTTGTCCGCAGACAGTTTTTTCGGGTCATGTGGCCAGCATGACTAAGCCGCTTCTGGTGTAACAGAACACTGACACCAGAGCAGCGCATGGAAACGCCATTTACCCAGGGGCAGAGCAAGGGGGAGGGGGAGGGGTGGGCCGCTCCCAGCACCGTCTTTAGGGGGGCAGCGTGAGTGTCCGTGTTAAGTCTGCTTGTAGTATTATTGTGGGTGAGGAGTTGCTTAAGATTGGGTGACTGTAGACAACTTATAGAAACTTATTCATGTCTGTATAGAAACTTATTTATGTTTGCTACTACAGCGGCAAGAATGTTACTTGCCCTAAAATCCTATATAATAATCTCCCTGTGTCCCTGCGTCCACCGTCCGTGTGTCAGTGGAATTGGCCAACTGTGCATGCGTTCCACTGACACACAGATTGGAGCGCAGAGAGGAGGAGGAGCCTGATTGGTTGGAGCGCAGCGCGAGCGAAGCGCTTGCGCTTCGCGAGCCTCCGAACCTCTCCGCTTCAATCGCCGCCGCTACCCGCTCCTACCGCCACCTCGTCCTGCTCCAGGGCCAGAAGCCGCAATGGCGGCCGCTCCCCGCGCGCTGCTGCTTCTCCCCCTCCCTTCTTTCTCCCCGCCTCAGCCGCCCGTGGCGGCGGCGGGGAAGGCGGCCGTTGCCGGGGCTGCCGGCGGGGTAGCGGCAACAGGCGGCTCCGCCATGGTGGTGGCTTGGCCGGCTGAGGCGGGGAGAAGGAAGGGACGGGGACAACTGCATATTGCGCCTCGGGTCCCGGTCGCCGCCGCTAGCGCCCATTATTAATGGGCTGAATTCAACTAGTAGAAAGAAGAATAAATCCCAGCAAAGGAAGAATGGATACAAAAACTCATGGAATATGGAGAAATGGCGAAACTTACCGGAAGAATAAGAAATCATGATAACAAACTTTTTATAAAAGAATGGAAACGGTTTATTGAATATTTACAAACAAATTGTAAGGAGATAAGAACATTGGCAGGATTATTGTAATAACCTGCAGTTTCATAAGAGTATATATTTCAAGAGGATGAATAAATGAGCAAATTAAGGTAATTAGGATATGCAGAAGATATTAAAAATGAATGTAAGGAACCGCAGAAGGAGGGGGAAGGAAGTCATGTTTTGAAATGTCAAAATGATTGTGAGGTCAGTGAATATATAAACCTGAAAAGTATAAATAATTTTTTTTTAAAAAGAGAAATTGTTCCATCTGGCAAGCTGAAATGTCTCTGCAGACAAAACATCTGTCATAGGATGACGTTGAATTCCACCCATAGTGCTTTGTGGTCCCAGAATATAGTCTACAACTATGCGACGCCCTTTTGCCAATTACAGGCAACTCCTGCATTGTGTGTGTGTGTGTGTGTGTGTGTGTGTGTGTGTGTGTGTTTATAATTATTTAAGAACATCAGAAATACCCGTTGGATCAGGGCAGTGGCCCATCTAGGCCAACACTCTGTTCTCACAGTGGCCAACCAGATGTCTGCGAGAAGCATATACACAACAGCAATCTCTCCACCTTTGGTTTCCTGGAACTGGTATTCAGAAACATACTTCTGCTGCGTTGGAAGTACATTATAGCCCTTGTGGCTAGTAGCCACCGATAGCCTTACCCTCTATGAATTAGGCCAGTGTTTCCCAAACTTGGATCACCATCTGTTTTTGGACTACAGTTCCCATAATCATAGAATCATAGACTTGGAAGAGACCACAAGGGCCATCCAGTCCAACCCCCTGCCAAGCAGGAAACACCATCAAAGCATTCCTGACAGGTGGCTGTCAAGCCTCTGCTTAAAGACCTCCAAAGAAGGAGACTCCACCACACTCCTTGGCAGCAAATTCCAATGTCGAACAGCTCTTACTGTCAGGAAGTTCTTTCTAATGTTTAGGTGGAATCTTCTTTCTTGTAGTTTGAATCCATTGCTCCATGTCCTCTTCTCAGGAGCAGCAGAAAACAACTTTTCTCCCTCCTCTATATGACATCCTTTTATATATTTGAACATGGCTATCATATCACCCCTTAACCTTCTCTTCTCCAGGCTAAACATACCCAGCTCCCTAAGCCGTTCCTCATAAGGCATCGTTTCCAGGCCTTTGACCATTTTGGTTGCCCTCTTCTGGACATGTTCCAGCTTGTCAGTATCCTTCTTGAACAGACCATTATCACAGTCCTGCTAGCTAGGGATGATGGAAGTTATAGTCTAAAAACACCTGGGGTTCCAAGCTTGGGAAATACTGAATTAGATTAGTCTTTTAAAGATTAGTGGCCATCACTACTTTTTGTGGGAGTGAATTCAACACTTCGTGAAGAAGTAATTGATTTTGTCTGTCCCGGATCTTTCAATAATCAGCCACATTGGATGGTGCCAAATTCCCGTATTTTGAGAGAGGGAGAAAAAATTTCCTCTATGCACTTTCTCCAAGCCACGCAAAACCTTTGAAGGTGACCCAGAAACTACAACTAATTCAGAATGCGGCAGCTAGACTGGTGACTGGGACCATATAACACCGGTCCTGAAAGACCTACTTTGGCTCCCAGTACATTTCTGAGCATAATTCAAAGTGTTGGTGCTGACCTTTAAAGCCCTAAACGGCTTCGGCCAAGTATACCTGAAGGAGCGTCTCCACCTCCACCGTTCAGCCCGGACACTGAGATCCAGCGCCGAGGGCCTTCTGGCGGTTCCCTCACTGCGAGAAGCAAAGCTACAGGGAACCAGGCAGAGGGCCTTCTCGGTAGTGGCGCCCGCCCTGTGGAACGCCCTCCCATCAGAGGTCAAAGCAATAAACAACTACCTGACATTTAGAAAATACCTGAAGGCAGCCCTGTTTAGGGAAGTTTTTAATCTGTGCCACCCATTTGTCAATCACCAGGCATCATTAATGCTTCAAAGCACCTCACAGGCAACAAAGCACTGCTGAAATGGAGCAGAAAGCCTTTGTTTTAGCATAGCGTGTTCTCCTTCATGGAGAGCATGTGTTGCGGTGGGGGCCAGGAAGTCACCCCTCTGGTGCTGGGCGGGATCGTATAGATGACCACTGCTGTGATTGGACCCAGGGTGTTGTTGGGGAGAATTGTATGTTGCAATTTGTTGATGGACAGCCCAGTGCATATATAACGGTTGGTATGCAACGTGATCCCCCTCTTGGCTGAGTGCTTCTGATCGCCCTCCCTATATTTTAGGCCTCTGCGTTGACCTTGCTATGCCTGTCATGGGGTCGTCTGCTTTTGGGACAGGTAGGAATTTTTCCATTTGGCTGATTGCCTGGTGCCATCTGGTTTTCGCCTACTGCGTAGCAAATAGTCACAACTTGTAAGGTTGGCGGTTAGGCATTGGTTATTATGTTGGTTGGAGGAGGGGTTATGATTGACTGTGTCTGCCCCTCCAATTGATGCTGGTGTTAGGGGAATTCCATTATAGGAATTCAGGGGCTCAATATGCTTTTGTCCGAACCCCCGGTCGGGGGCCAGGGCCTTGCAAGAGCCCTGGGAGCCTGTGGGGAGAGGGGAGGGTCAGACCACCCGGCTCCCTTTATCTCTCCAGAGTGTTTTCCCCTTACTGATGGTCGTCAGTTCTGTCCCCAGTGGGACAGATAGTCTTGACCAATGCCTAAGCAACCACTCACATTATTTGTAATTTTAATAAAGTTGTGGCCAAAATCATGCCAAAAACCAAAACTAAAATTCTGTCTGATGTGTGAATTATTTGAGGGGTGGTTTGGGGACCTTGACACGCAACATGATCAAGATGCTGACGCATTGGTTTAGTGCGCTACTTCCCTGTGGGGAATCCCGCTCCCTGTTGGAGTGAGGTCAGCTGATGGAACGCTTTGTGTGGATTTGAAAAAATGTCCTCACGGGCCAAACTGAAACCCCCGGTGGGCCAATATTTCATTCATGGTCATTCGCTGCCAGTTTAGACTCCATATGTGAAATTTATATTTTTGCCCCAGTGTTCATTACTTTGCGCTAGGGATGGAGGTGAAATTCAATTCAGTTTGTATATTCAGGGGAGCTTAACTAATAAGCACTTTCTGAAACAATATGCGAACTAAAACACAGCCATACTTATTCTGAGGCAAAGTGTGCATATCAATGCACTTATTAGTGAAATTTCATAGACCTATGAGTCTGGGCATTACATTCTGGGCGGCTTAAGGCAGGTGGCCATCGGAAATAGGAGCCGAGCTTGGCTCCCATTCAAAACAAACATGGCTGCCAAAAAGCCAGCAAGGGCCCAGAGCAGAAGGCCATGAATGTCAGTACACCAAGGCCAGGCCAGTGAGAGGCCATTCCATCTCTGGCACCAATGCCCGATATGTTTTACAGCAGCCGCCATGTCTGAAGAACCGTATCCTTTAGCTGGAAAAGACTGAGGAGAACAGAACTGCTTGTCTGATAGCGTGTGATGGGAAATTGGGCGTGTGTGTGTGTGTGGAAATGAAGTCTCTTATCTTGGGGACAGTGAGGAAGAGGAGACAACAATAGTCTCCCTTGGTTTGTGAGGGATGGAAGGGCAGGGGAAGGGAAAGAAATCTGCCACCAGGGCTCTGGGAATTGTGGAAGACTTGGCACCGAGCCGGTTAATAGGCAGCTCTCGGCTGCCTCACTGAGAATGGCAGTGACACCTGACTGAGAACTTAGGGAAAGAGTTGGCGGCTTATTAAAGCAGCGGGACCTTGGCTGAACCCCATGACTACACGCTAGGATTGCTGTGTGCCCCACGATAACTCGCAGCTGCTGATAAAGTCCACTGGTAATGGCTTTTTGCTAATGAGAAAAGTGCTGCTGATTATGACAAATAGCCTCAGACCAACAGGCTAAGCTGCTACACAGGCTCCCAATTGTCAGTCTGGCTGATTTTTGCATTTCATTATTCCTTTCCTGATGTCTTAGCTCCTTCTATTCTCAACATACTCCTATAACCGTGTGTCACAATTTTAATAACACTTCTTTATCTCAATTTTCCCCCTCTCTCCATGGAAGCTAGAAAAGAAATGGGTATTGAAGGAACAATGTTTAACCTTGCTTGTATGCCACAGCAAAGGGAGCCCTTCAGCCATTGTTCAAGAATTTCAAAGGCACAAACAACCACGCAGAGCCCACGTGGCTCCAGAGGATCTTTTTCGCTCCCTGTTTTTTTTTTTTTATAATTCCAAACACTTTGAAACATCTTTCTAAGGGTCTGGCATGCTGCATTTCCATCTCCTCAATACAAGAGAGGTGCTTGACCTAAAGAAGTGTTGGTGCAGCGCAGGGGCAGGCAGAGTTTGACCCTCCAGGTGTCTTCGGCTACAGCTTCCATCACTTCCAGCCAGGAGGGCCAAAACTTCCCCTATCTCTGGTGTAGTGTAAGACACAAAGTTGTTGTTGTTGTTGTTGTTCAGTCGTTTAGTCGTGTCCGACTCTTCGTGACCCCATGGACCAGAGCACACCAGGCACGCCTATCCTTCACTGCCTCTCGCAGTTTGGCCAAACTCATGTTAGTAGCTTCGAGAACACTGTCCAACCATCTCATCCTCTGTCGTCCCCTTCTCCTTGTGCCCTCCATCTTTCCCAACATCAGGGTCTTTTCTAGGGAGTCTTCTCTTCTCATGAGGTGGCCAAAGTACTGGAGCCTCAACTTCAGGATCTGTCCTTCTAATGAGCACTCAGGGCTGATTTCTTTAAGAATGGATAGGTTTGATCTTCTTGCAGTCCATGGGACTCTCAAGAGTCTCCTCCAGCACCATAATTCAAAAGCATCAATTCTTCCCACCCTTACATACATGGTGTTTATGTTCCCATCCCTTTTTCCTTATATCTCATACTTATTTTCTCTATTACAATGGTGGTCGTTTCCCTTCCATTAAATTCCCTTAAATTTTGAATCCCGCTCGTGACATCATTTGGCTATAATGCATCCTCAAATAGTCCAAAGGGGGTCTCCATGCTTCAATAAAAAGTTCATCGTTTTGATCTCTGACATTTGCTGTCAATTTTGCCATATCCGCAAGGCCAATTGGTTTTAAGATCCATTCTTCCTTGGTTGGAACTTCTCCTGACTTCCTTTTCTGCGCATGTAGAATTCTGGCTGCTGTTGTTCCATCTCCATTATCCCTAAAAAGGAATAGGAAAGAGGAAAATAATTCCATTCTGAAATCTGGCTGCCTTTCATAAAACAAGTTCAGACTTGGCCTCATCAACATGAATGTCTTTTTGCGTGCTTAGTTGATTAAAGATTACTTACCTGTTCTTCTGAGATACGCGGTTGTTCCTATTGCTGTAACAAAGAAGTCATGTTGCATTAGTTCAGAAAAACCAACGCCGTTGTTTCTTGATTCCAGGATTCTTAAGCCATCATGTAAGATGTGGATTCAGTTTGATGTGTCAATCCAGCACCATGCCTTTAAACTGCTTTATTTACATCAGGAGTGGGCAACATGTGAGCCTGTTTGCAACCCACCCCCATGCACTCAGTCTGGGCCTCTGGAAGGAGTGACTTGTCCCTCCTCTGGCAGCTCACTGCGCAAGGAGGACTGGGGGGCAGAGGATGGGAACGGGGGCTGCCAAAAAGAAAAAGATGAAGAAGGTGGCTTCACCCATGGTTGCCTTTGGAAAGCCAGCGCAGCCTCTGACAAATTCTCCAAAGGGGAAAAAAGTTCCCTACCAATTTATATCCTTTGTAATTTGAAACTGGCTAGAGGGTGGGGTTGGGGATGCAGGTGGTGCTGTGGATTAAACTACAGAGCCTAGGGCTTGCCGATCAGAAGGTCAGCGGTTCGAATCCTCGCGACGGGGTGAGCTCCCGTTGCTCGGTCCCAGCTCCTGCCAACCTAGCAGTTCGAAAGCACATCAAAGTGCAAGTAGATAAAATAGGTACCACTCCAGTGGGAAGGTAAACGGCGTTTCCGTGCGCTGCTCTGGTTTGCCAGAAGCGGCTTAGTCATGCTGGTCACATGACCTGGAAGCTGTATGCCGGCTCCCTCGGCCAATGAAGCGAGATGAGTGCCGCAACCCCAGAGTCGTCCGCGATTGGACCTAACGGTGAGGGGTACCTTTACCTTTACCTAGAGGGTGGGGTTATAGACAAGAGGATTCCCTTATATTAAATATAGACCATAAAAGATCGGATATTCTGTTACACATTAACTAAGATAAGAAAACTGAAAACTATTATTGACACTTTATGAATACACCCTTCTGCAGGAGGCAGATCGGCAAATGAATATAAAATGCAGTAGGGGGAAGGAGCCATCAGCAATGCGGGGAGGCAGAAGTAGCTGGTGATCCTGGGCACAGGAATAAAATGTTAGGAGCTACACAAGAATGTTCCTGTTTTAATCTGTGAAAAGCTGGAAGACCGCCCCTAACCCCACACCTTATTTCTTAAAAATGGACTGGGCAGCAGTTGTGTGTTATATATACAGTGGTACCTAGGTTTGATGCGGACCAAGGGACACGGGTGGCGCTGTGGGTTAAACCACTGAGCCTCTTGGGCTTGCCGATCAGAAGGTCGGCGGTTTGAATCCCCGCGACGGGGTGAGCTCCCGTTGCTCGGTCCCTGCTCCTGCCAACCTAGCAGTTTGAAAGCATGCCAAAAAGTGCAAGTAGATAAATAGGTACCGCTCTGGCGGGAAGGTAAACGGCGTTTCCGTGCGCTGCTCTGGTTTGCCAGAAGCGGCTTACTCATGCTGGCCACATGGCCTGGAAGCTGTATGCCGGCTCCCTCAGCCAGTAAAGCGAGATGAGCGCCAGAACCCGAGTCGTCCGCAACTGGACCTAATGGTCAGGGGTCCCTTTACCTTTACCTTTACCTTGGTTTGCAACCGTTTTGGATTACAACCACGTCAAACTCTGTAGTGTGTTCCCTTTTTTATTATTACAACCCCCCCTTTTTTGGAGGCCCCATTGGCAAAAGCACACCTTGGGTTACAACCTGTTTTGGTTTACAACCGGACCTCCGGAACGGATTATGGTTGTAAACCAAGGTATCACTGTATACATGTGTGTGTGTGTGTGTGTGTGATGGGTTGATGCCTGTTGGACTGAGTTCACACAAGTTTTTAAAGTGTGGACTAATATTGATGATATAAAAAAGTGTCTTAGTAAATATTATAAAAACTTATATAATAAAGAGGAGATAAGTAAAAAGAAACTAGATCAATATTTCTCGAATTGTAGATTAGATCAGATAAATGAAAAGGAGAAAGAGTTCCTAAACAAGAGGATATCAAAACAGGAAATCTTTTTAGCTATTTCAAAATTGAAAGCAGGCAAATCACCGGGAACAGATGGCCTGTCAAGCCAGCATTATAAAGTATTTAGAGAGGAATTAGCAGAAGTTTATCAGAAAGTAGTTAATAAAACCCTAAATGAAGGGGAAATACCAAAATCCTGGCAAGAAGCCTTCGTCACTCTAATCCCAAAAGGAGAAGACGAGAATATTCATGTGAGCAATTTTAGGCCAATCTCCCTTTTAAATGTAGATTATAAAATCTATGCGGAGATTTTAGAAAGTAGACTAAAAGAAGTGCTAAATAGAATAATAGGACAAGATCAGCAAGGATTTCTACCCAAAAGAAGAATGCATAATAATATGAGGATTTTTATGGACCTAGTGGAATACTTAGATTGACACCCTAGCAAAAAGGCAGCCTTTATATTTTTAGATGCCGAAAAAGCATTTGATAAGGTGAATAAGGTGCTAGGTTGGCAGGAGCAGGGACCGAGCAACGGGAGCTCACCCCGTCACAGGGATTCGAACTGCCGACCTTGTGATCAGCAAGCCCTAGGCTCTGTGGTTTAACCCACAGCGCCACCTGGGTCCCTTCTGTCCCCCATATTCAACCACAAATCCATGCTGTGGACCACCTGAATGGACCTGTTTGAGAACCCCTGGTTTCTACTCTTATTATCATTGTCTTATTTCCCACCTTTTTCTTCAAGGGGCTCAAAGTGGCATGTAGGGATGGAGGAGAAATTTGCTTCAGTACAGACTTAAATATGACATCTATCCAATTTTCACTTTCTGAAACAATATGTGAACCAAAACACACAGTTGTCCTTCGGAATTCACACTCACATGAATTTTGCAACTCTGTGCTCCTACCAAACAGTGCCTACAAATATATATAGGGAAAGTGTGCATAAAAATGAAGATATCCATGAAAATAACAGACAAAAATGCATTGCTTTGGGGAAATTGCTTGCAGAAATGTGTACATTAGTAAAAACTGCGTACAAGACTGTGCTTCATAGGAGAAATTTGCACTAAAATGCTGATGAATTTTTATGAGGATAAAAAAAAAAACAACCTAATCACAGATTGCCACAAAATGCCAACAACTGAATTTAAGACTGGAGAAATGAGAAGCTGAGAGAACTGAACTTGACGGATCCTTTCATCCCTTGCAGCATGCATAATTCTCCCCCCCCCCCTTTTTTTATAATACAACAACTTTATTGATAACAGAACTAATAAAAGTAATCAAATATTAATTCAGCACACAGAAGCATATGGTTTTAGTTATGTAGTTAGAATTTATGTATTTAGTTATGGTTAGAAGTTATTCTGATCCATATAAACACTCCTACCTATTCTGCCCTTCCAAAAATACCTACTGTATTTTTCGCTCCATAAGACACACTTTTTTCCTCCTAAAAAGGGGAAGTGTCTGTGCGTCTTATGGAGCGAATGTGTGGTCCCTGGAGCTGAACTGCCCAGGGGCAAAAGCAGATCGTGCTTTTTTAAAAAAAAAAAGAGAGAAGGGGGTGTTGAAAGGAAGCCCACTGAGCAGCTGCTCAGCAAATGATCGGGGAGAGAGCTAAGGGAGAGAGATTCCAGCCCCGCCCCCTTGCAGAGGGAGGCTGTTTCCCCAGCGACATGTGACTGGCTGATTAGATTATCTGTCTGGAAACTGTAGAAATGGCTCCCTTTAGTGAAGCTGCAGAACTGTGAGTTAAACCCCATAAAACAGGATTTTTTCCCTTTGCAAAGTAAGCTCAACAACTTTGAGCTGATCCTCAAAAAATGGGGCTTTTCTCCTTTGCAAAAGAAGCTGCAGAAATTTGAGCTGATCCTCAAAAAATGGGGCTTTTCTCCTTTGCAAAAGAAGCTGCAGAAATTTGAGCTGATCCTCAAAAAATGGGGCTTTGCAATAATATAAGCTGCAGAAATTTGAGCTGATCCTCAAAAAACGGGGCTTTTCCCCTCTAAAAACTAGGTGCGTCCTATGGTCAGGTGCGCCTTATAGAGCGAAAAATATGGTAAGCTAAATCCTCCCTCACCATTTATCCCAAAACTATTACCAGTAACAACACTGACCCTATTCCATCTCACTAACCTTACACCCAATATACTCTCAACCAACTAGTATTCAAACTGCTAATTCGCCCCCTTTTCATTTTATTGTCAGAACAGTGCTGAGGGGCATTGTCTGGCCCACAGTCACCCAGTGAGCAAAGCGGCCGAGTGGGGAATGAGATTGTCGTCTCCTCGGTCCAGCTTTCTAACCACTATAAGAAAGTGGAGTATTTATTCCCCCGGTTGCGAAAATGACCTTTTTTCATGCTGGGTGCCAATGAAATGACCAAATTAGGAAAACCATGACAGTGACTAGAAACAGTAGCTCACAGTGATTATCTATGGCTATCACACTTATCTATGAAGGTGCCTGCCTTGTGGAACTATCTTCCCCTGGAGATCTGGTAAGCATTGACTTTGGGATGCTTCTCCCGGCATGTAAAACCACGCCTCTTCATCCAAGCTTTTTGCTGACTTTTAATGCCAGTTCCTGGAATCTCTGGAAACTGTAATTCTAACTGACTCATACAGTTTCCTTTATTGGTTTATTGTCCTAAAAACCCATCTTTTCTTTTTGCAATTAAAATAAATGAATTGAAAAGTGTTTGAAGTAATATGGACGGCGCGTTTTAATTCAAAACAACAGCTTGATGCAACCATTGCATACATTTTAACAAATGCATCCTGAGAGAGGTGCTTTATTTCCTAAAACTATATTTCTAAAACAAACAGCAAAGGGCTATCTCCTTCAATTTAGCAATACAGTTGTGAATTAATCTTTTATGGTCAAAAAAACCCCCACCTGAAACAAAGACTGGTGTATGTTTGTCTTAAGAATATTATTATTTTATTTTGGGAATACCATCATTTATTGTCTAAATTTATATGGCTGTCTCCACCAATAAAAAATTCCAAGTGGCATATAAAACAAATATAGTTCTGAGGGCACCTTTTAAAATACATATTTACATATTTAGCTCCACTGGCTAGTTATGGTATTATTTAAAGGGGTCACAGGAGGGGGCAGCACTTATTAAAACAGAGAAAGAAAGAGGTAAACTCATAATAGGATTTTTCATGTGGAACGATAATCTTATCTAATATGTCTGAAAATGTAATCCATTACTACTAATTACCACGCTGGCTTTGAAAAACAGAATCACACTTCCTCCAGGGCTAGGCAGGGGCCAAATTTCTCTCTTTTCTCCTGTCTTCATTGTTCTTTCCCTCTCTCCCATACTCTTTCCACCCTTTTTCTCTCCCAAGAAAAATGCAGGCCTCCGGACATTAGCAGAGAAGGGCCCAGGGTCTCCCTATCGGGCTCAAGCAGAAGCTAAACAATATTAGCCAATCATTTTTGATAGATGAAGCATGGAAATTAGTTCCAGAGTTTAACTGATAACTGAAACCACAGAGTTACATTCCATTATGGCAGCCTTAATTGATGAGCTCATTAAGCCCATTATTAGAGAAATTGATTTCAAATAGGCACTTAAAACTGGCTGGCAAAAGGGAAAAAAAAGGTGAAGAGATACCACACAATGTGAAGAAAGTAACTAAAATACATAATGAAGCAAGTAATTTTATAGGTTTTTTTAATGAAAGCCTCAAGAGCATATTAGTTGCTGTGTGGATTTTAAACACTCATTTTATGTACTAATAAAGCTTTTGTAGATTGTGTCCATTAGGGGAGTTCTGAATGCCTCCAATCTTTATTGCAGCACTGCTACTAATTAATTAATTAACCCCCAGCTGAAGCAATCAATTAGTCATGCAGGATTCGCACTGTAAAGCTACTCTAGGTATTGTCTGGCAGGGGCGAGAAATGGTAGAAATGTAGCCTCCGCTTTGAGTTTGATTATTTTTCTTCCTCTGGTTCGTCAAGTTAATGGAAACAAATCGGATCAAAGTCTTCAAGAGCTTATGAATTGTCTTCCATACCGCCAGGCCGAGTTGAGATGGAGTCCAAGAGGAAAGCCTTTCTCATTCATAGCTAGCCATGTTTCGTGTGCATGCAAAGTACTGTACGAGTCTCCATTACACCGTCGATCCTCAAAATAACACTACAGGTGAGAAACCACAGCTTGACCCAGCTTGGCCTCTCTAGGACAGTGATGGCTAACCTTGACACTCCAGATGTTTTGGGACTACAACTCCCATCATCCCTGACCACTGATCCTGTTAGCTAGGGATGATGGGAATTGTAGTTCCAAAACATCTGGGGTGTCAAGTTTAGCCATCACTGCTCTAGGAGATAATGGCACACATAAATGTCCAAGAATACACACACACACACACCAACCATCTTCACTTTGCGTAGAAACAGAAACACATTTGCACCCCCTCCCTCTGAAATATAGCTGTCAACTTTCGGATTTGAAAATAAGGGATTTTCCCCAAACTTTCGGATTTGAAAAAAAGGGATGCCGCGAGGGCGGTGCAATGGCACCAAGTAGCCTCGCCACCCTGCGCTCCAGAGGCTGCGCGCGAACGGGTGAGCGAAAGAGTGAGCACGTAGACGGCAGGCAGGCTGTCTGTCTGGTTGGGCGTGAGGGTCTGGCTGCACAAGGCATGCAAGCTCCACCCCCAGTCGGTCTCAGACTCCTTATTGGCAGCCGAGCAACGCAGCTGAGGAGCCTCCCTGGCCGGCAGGGAGGGACAGGAGCTGCTTCCTTTGAAATCTGGGAAATTTAAGGGATATCAACAATCCGGGATAGCAGCGGGAAAGGGCATTGGAATAAGCGAGTTTCCCGCAAAAAAAGGGAGGGTTGACAGCTATGCTCTGAAATGCCATCACCAATAAACCCGGCGAGTCGAAGCCAATTTATATGTGGCTGTCCTGACACCCAGCCTAATATTTAGAAGTCCCTTGCTCCGTGCGCACCATCACCAGAAGCCTTCTTGCCAACGCTGCATGCCTTAGTGTGGAACTGCAGCCTGCATGGAGGGCTGTGCATTCACCAAGAATCTGCTTAAAGACATCAGAGGTGGTGGGAAGTCTTGTAGGGAGAGGTGAAATGCAGAACATTCAAAGCCGCTGATTTCGGTGCAGAGAAATGGCCCCGAACGCCTGTTCATCTTAGCTTCTGTGAACTTGGCTTCCGCCTGAAACAACCCACTTGGCATCCGTAGCATTTCAGCGAGACACTTCAAGGCAAGCGGGTGCTGATTACAGTCAATATTTTGTTAATTCCAGCAGCGATGGCCAGGCAGTAGCACTAAACAGTAAGGCTGTTGACGTTTCATTTAAACCAATGGCACTCCTTAGCGTCTTCCCCAAATGCAGAATATTTTCCCTTCACAGTTCACGGAGTTCAGAGGGTTTAATGAGCACTGACCTGTCTTATTTTGACTCCAAAACGCCGGACAATTCTAAAATGTCCTGGTATATTTCAGATTAAATAACTGTTGTCGTTTTCTGCCTTCATTGTTTTAATAGTCAATTCAATTTAAAATGGCCCATTGAAACCACTCATTTGTACAATATCATCCCATAACCACTTTTTATTATTTAGCAGTTCTGAAAACACCTACCAAACTATTGCCATTTAAAACCTACTTAAAAGCCAATTTAGGCAACATCTGTGCTTCTGTAAATAAGGCTTGCTGTTGTGCTAAATATGGAATTGCACCAATTCTTCTGTTCTGAAGGATAATTCTCAATTGTAAATTGTACTCTCTGGAGGAATTGCATGTTTTTTAATCACACCATTCACAAGCATAAATCAGATGCAAAACTGTTTTCAAATGTATTTCCTGTTGTTCAAAAAATGCAGTGCGGAGAAAAATTACCGAAACGAAATCTACAGATTTTCACTTTTAAGTCTAACCTTTTATTTAATGTACTAACTTACATAATAGAAGCAATTTTGCAGGGCTCTCTATAAATAAGTGTGCCTCAAAGTTTTACCTAACAGCATGGTTTTTGAAACATGTGCCTGTGTGTCAAAGGACTGTTATACATTATGCATTTTTTCCTTTTATGTGGCTCTCTAATGAAAGGAGTATTTGCACCCAGTGCCTCTGTTTAGGGTGTAATCATCCTCAAATCCACTTTGTCAGGTTCAATTTAAATTTGACAAATGTATAATCAACTGATGTCTTTACAATATTATTTACTGTTACTAGCTAGCATACGTCTTCGCCGCATGCCTGTTTGATCTCATTATAACGCTTGGCCAAAAGGCTTCCATACGCGCCTTATTGTTTACACTCACTTATATCTCTGCCCTGTGAAGAAAATAGTCAGTGCACACTTTGAAGGTTAAAGGGCTCTGAAGGAACCTGATTTGTTCAAATACATCATAGTGCTGTGCTGACTGATCACGAATATTGTACTTTCAGCTCAACTCAACTCAGTTTATTACAGCAAAAGCCAGCAATATAATACAGTATAATTCCAAACCAGCGATCAGAATATCGCTACAAGGCGTCAAAATCCTAAGGATTAGAATTTTTTTTTTAAAAAAAAATGGCGCAAAAGAAATTCATAGTATATTTTCCAGTAGAAGCGATTTACGTTTTTTGATGGCTAAAGTGCAAAACTTGGCCACAGCATAGGATACTGAGCTCAAAGAGTCTTCCGAAAGGAATTTGCGTAGGCTTTCGGGAATAAATTCCAAATAATATTGCAAGGGTTTAAATTTTGATAAAAGGAACACCGACAACGGAAGAGTGGAGAATGAAATTAATGGAGTATGCAGAACTGGACAAAATGACGGGGAGACTCCGAGAACAGCGGGACCAGAAGTTCGTCAAAGAATGGACTAAATTTGTAGACTATTTAAAGGAAAATATTCAATTGAATACGTTGGTAGGACTGCAAGAAGCTTTGTAGATCAAGGAAGAAATATCGTTGTTTATATGAACTTATAGTGATTAATTTAGTGAGAGATATAATAGAACAATGATTGACATAAGAAATATAAATATAAAGTATGGATACTAGAAAGTCATGTGGAAGGTTTGAAGGAAGTCACGGCTACAAAAGCCAAAAAGGTATAAGAAGTGAAGAAAATGCGTGAATTTTATTATTGTATTTGTATAAAACTAATAAAAAATGATATTTTAAAAAGTAAAATTTTTTTTAAAAAAATTGATAAAAGGGGTAATATAAGTCGAGACCGTTCTGCACTGTAAAGTTCACAGAATAGAAGAATGTGAGTAACAGATTCCACCTTATTGGTCATGCAGGGACATAGGCGCTCGTGGATTGGTACCCGCAGGAATTTGCCGTGTAGTACCGTCTTTCCCCCTTTTTAAGACACCATCTTATAATTTTTTCCCCTCAAAAAACACAGGGTGGCTTATTTTCGGGGGATGTCTTATTTTTATTACATCAGTATGGTACGGTACAGCCTCCCCCTGTGCGCTGAGCAGGCGGGGCAGAACTCCGCAAGAGGCACGTTTCCCCCTGCGCCTCTCGTTGGTTCGCTGGCTCCCTGCGCACGGGGAACAGGTGGGGCAGGAAGAGGCCTCTCCCCCCCCCCGCGCCTCTCCCTGCGCGCTAAGCAGGCGGAGCAGAACTCCGCAAGAGGCGCGTTTCCCCCCCCCGTGCCTCTCACTGGTTCGCTGGCTCCCTGCGCACGCAGGAGGGGCTGAGGAGGCGACGGGAACAATGGCGGCACCATGGCTTACTTTTGGGGTACGTCTTACTTCTCACAAAGGTAAAAAAACCCTGCCATGGCTTACTTTATGACTACGTATTAAAAAGGGGGAAACAGGGTACAGCTGTAAGCAGTGCCTCAAATCGGGCTCTGGAAAAAGCCCATCTATAAGATTCCTAAGTAATATTAGATAAATAAGGGGCAGCTGAAAAGTTGGGCCAAGATTTTAATTCTCAGGAAGTAAGGCACCTTCTTTTTGCAGTTCGATATCGAGAAGCGTATTGTACTTTCAGGGGATTTGAGTTCCTTCATTCACAGCCTGTTTGTTTCCCAATCAGCTGCTGTTATTTTGTCATCGCCCCCCAGCCCCACCCCGCTTAAGTTAGCATTTTCTTTCTGGGAGCAATGACATTATGACATAGCTAATCAAATTTTGCTGCATCAGGGGTGAGGAACCATCAGACCAGATATGGCCTCATCTGGTCCACGGTCTGCCCCTCCATGCTACAATTAGACTTGGGGGGAAATTCCTATTGGCTGTGATGGGGGGATTTTTTTCTAAGCCTAATTGCTACACTGGGGCGTGTTTTCAGGGGAGTCACAGCTGGGGATCCATTCAAATAGCCATAAAAAATAAATAAATAAAAACCATAGAAATAGGAAGTGGCGTCAGTGAACCCAGAAGAACTCTGAACGAAGCTTCTAATAAGGGATATGGCTCACCAATTACAGGTGTCTAAAATCTTGGCCCAGCTTTTCAGCTGCCCCTTATTTATCTACCATTACCTATGAATCTTAGGGACCAGGTGGCTCTGTGGGTTAAACCACAGGCTTGCTGATCATAAGGTCGGCGGTTCGAATCCCTGCGAGGGGGTGAGCTCCCGTTGCTCGGTCCCAGCTCCTGCCCACCTAGCAGTTCGAAAGCACGTTAAAGTGCAAGTAGATAAATAGGGACCGCTCCAGCGGGAAGGTAAACGGCGTTTCCGTGCGCTGCTCTGGTTCGCCAGAAGCGGCTTTGTCATGCTGGCCACATGACCCGGAGGCTGTCTTCGGACAAACGCCGGCTCCCTCGGCCTATAGAGCGAGATGAGCACGCAACCCCAGAGTCGGACACGACTGGACCTGATGGTCAGGGGTCCCTTTACCTTTACCTTTACCTATGAATCTTATAGATGGGCATTTTCCAGAGCCCGTTTTGAGGCACTACCTACAGCTGTACTATACGGTAAATTCCTGCGGGTACCTATCCATGAGCACCTATGTCCATGCATGACCAATAAGATGGAATCTGTTCCTCACATTCTATTATTCTGTGAACTTTACAGTGAAGAACGATCTCGATTTATATTACCCCTTTTATCAAAATTTACACCCTTGCAATACTACTTGGAATTCACCCCTGAAATTCTTTGCAAATTTCTTTTGGAAGATTCTCTGAGCTCAGTATCTTATGCTGTGGCCAAATTTTGCACCTTAGCTATCAGAAAACGTAAATCTCTTTTACTGAAAAGCACACTATAAATTCCTTTTGCGTCATTGATCTTCTGTTCTGCCCTTTGGATTTTGATTCTTTGTGGTGGTGTTGCTGATTCCTTTGTTTGGAATGATGTTGTTTTGTGTTGCTGGCTCTTGCGGTAATAAAATTGATTGAGATTGGGATATGGCTCACCATCGAACACAGTGCCATAGGAAGTGGATGAGTGAGGCTGTGTACATACTATAGTGCTAAAGCACATTCAAAGCACATTCTGTCCCACAAAGAATTCTGGGCACTGTAGTTTCTTAAGGGTTACTGTGAATCGCAGCTCTGTGAGGGGAAAACTTCAGCGCCCAGAATTCGTTGAGGGAAAGGATACATACCCTCCAACAGAATTCGTTGAGGGAAAGGATACATACCCTCCAACATTTCTCCAATGAAAATAGGGATGTCTGTTGTTGTTTGTTGTTGTTGTTTGTTGTTGTTGTTATTATACCCCACCCACCGGACTGGGCTGCCCCAGCCACTCTGTGTGGCTTCCAACCATAGCTGTCAACCTTCGGATTTGAAAATAAGGGATTTTTTCAAACGTTCGGATTTGAAAATAAGGGATGCCGCGAGGGCGGTGCAATGGCACCAAGTAGCCTCGCCACCCTGCGCTCCAGAGGCTGCGCGCTCCAGAGGCTGCGAGCGCATAGACAGCAGGCTGTCTGTCTGGTTGGGCGTGAGGGTCTGGCTGCACAAGGCATGCACGCTCCGCCCCCAGTCAGTCTCAGACTCCTTATTGGCAGCCGAGCAACGCAGCTGAGGAGCCTCCCTGGCCGGCAGGGAGGGAGAGGAGCTGCTTCCTTTGAAATCCGGGAAATTTAAGGGATATCAACAATCCAGGATAGCAGCGGGAAACGGCATTGGAATAAGGGAGTTTCCCGCCAAAAAAAGGGAGGGTTGACAGCTATGCTTCCAACACATATAAAAACATAATAAAACGTTAATCCTTTTAAAAGTCCCTATACAGGGCATTCCGGGTTGAAATGAGAAATTGGAATGGCTTCTATAAATCTGGGACTGTCCCTGGAAAATAGGGACACTTGGAGGGCCTGAGGATGTGCTTTGAATGTGCTTTAAAGGTGTAGGGTGGTACAGAGTCTGAGAGTAGTATAGTAAGTTGGCCACTCAAGGGCTGAGTTCATAAACCATAAAGGATTTTTCTCACAGGCTTCAGCCTTTCCAGGCCCCCCAAAACAACAACACACTTTTGACTAGGTGATGTGTCACACCACACACCAGCAGTGTTGCTAGAGCCTAAAAAATAATAATCAGGTAACAGCCCATGGCACACATTTGTATATGCTAATTTACTGGTATATGTCACCCTGCAAGCAAAATAATTTATTTAAATGGGTTTTAAAAAGGGAGGAAGGGGCTTGGGTCCACTGGCTTAACAATGTCCCTGCTGCTCACATACTAGGAATATAATATCATTCATATAATTCAGCGGGTTTTTGTATGAAAATTTATCTGGATGAATGACATTATATACCTGTATTGTATTGTTTTCCCCTATCTTTTTTTTGGGGGGGTGAGGTGGGGCAGGTGTCTCTCAGGATTGCTCTCAATATTGTTGCTTTAACTCGGAGTGTAGTGGAAGTGATCAAAATGTCCATTGGCTTGTCTAATCTTATTGTCTAACCTTATCCATTGGCTTGTCTAACCTTGTCTAACCTTGTCTAACATCACCTTGCCAACAAAGGTCCATATAGTTAAAGCTATGGTTTTCCCAGTAGTAATGTACGGAAGTGAGAGCTGGACCATAAAGAAGACTGATCGCCGAAGAATTGATGCTTTTGAATTATGGTGCTGGAGGAGACTCTTGAGAGTCCCATGGACTGCAAGAAGATCAAAACTATCCATTCTTAAAGAAATCAGCCCTGAGTGCTCATTAGAAGGACAGATCCTGAAGTTGAGGCTCCAGTACTTTGGCCACCTCATGAGAAGAGAAGACTCCCTAGAAAAGACCCTGATGTTGGGAAAGATTGAGGGCACAAGGAGAAGGGGACGACAGAGGATGAGATGGTTGGACAGTGTTCTCGAAGCTACTAACATGAGTTTGGCCAAACTGCGAGAGGCAGTGAAGGATAGGCGTGCCTGGTGTGCTCTGGACACGACTGAACGACTGAACAACAACAACAACAACCTTATTGCCGTTTTAGCACCAATCCGTACTGCAGTCTCAGCACAGACTGGCTCAGGACCATCGAGGTTAAGATATTTAACTAATATGTCTGCCATGAACCCCACCAGGTCGTTCTTTTCTATTGGGTAGTGGATGCCTCTAAATTTCAAGTTATGTTTCCATATTTCTGTTTGAAGTTCTTGTATCCTGTCTTCTATTTTATTTGCACCAGCTTCATATTGAACTTTTTGCTGCCTTGTAGTTCTTGCTTAGTTCTCTTATTAATTTATCTTGGATTTTCAGCTTCTCTTTCGCAGTTTTCTTTGACCAGCAATTTTCTCTACCGGTAGTTGTTCTTCCAACCTTTTATCTCTCTCCTGACAGTATTCCTTGAATGCTAGATCTCGTTTATGTAATTCTTCTAAGAAATTCTGATCTCACTGTTCCCAAAAAACATTTGTATTAGTGTTTCTGAGTTCTTCTGTTCATTTGTTAGCCGTTCTTATACCTGTAGATGCTAGAAGGGTGAGATATTTCTTTTTCTTTTTCTCCATCAAGTTCTGCTGAGAAAGCGTGTTCTCCTTCATGGAGAGCACGTGTTGCGGTGGGGGCCAGCAAGTCACCCCTCTGGTGCTGGGCGGGAACGTTTAGATGGCCACTGCTGTGATTGGACCCAGGGTGTTGTTGGGGAGATTTGTATGTTGCAAATTGATGATGGACAGCCCAGTGTATATATAATGGTTGGTGTGCAATGTGATCTCTCTCTTGGCTGAGTGCTTTGGAGCATCCGCCCTCCCTCCCTATATTTTAGGCCTCTGCATTGACCTTGCTATGCCTGTCATGGGGTCGTCTGCTGTTGGGGCAGGGGCCTGGTAGGAATTTTTCCATTTGGCTGATTGGCTGGTGCCATCTGGTTTTTGCCTACTGCGTAGCAAATAGTCACAACTTATAAGGTTGGCAGTTTGGCATTGGTTATTATGTTGGTTGGAGGAGGGGTATGGTTGACTGTGTCTGCCCCTCCAATTGATGCTGGTGTACAGGGAATTCCGTTAATGGAATCCAGGGACTCTATATGCTTTTGTCCGAACTCCCGGTCGGGGGCCAGGGCCGTGCAAGAGCCCCGGGAGCCTGAGGGGAGAGGGGAGGGTCAGACCACCCGGCTCCCTTTATCTCTCCAGAGGGTTTTCCCCTTACTGACGGTCGTCAGTTCTGTCCTCTGTGGGGCAGATAGTCTTAACCAATGCCTAAGCAACCACTCACATTACTTGTATTTTAATAAAGTTGTGGCCAATATCATGCCAAAAACCAAAACAAAATTCTGTCTGATGTGTGAGTTATTTGAGGGGTGGTTTTGGGGGGCCTCAACATGCAAGTCTGTAAGACGGTCCAGAAAACTTCATTTCTTGCTAGCCTCCTGCTCTTTAGAATTGTTTGGGTCAGAATTAGTAGTTTCTCCTCACTGCTTTGTTTTGTCAGTGGTTCTTTTTCCTTATCTGGGAGATTTCTTGACCGACCTTTAAATCTTTTGTAATTAAAGTTCGTTTGGAGTCTTTGCTTTTACTAGATTCCTTTCCCATACTGAGATGAAGAAGAGTTTGGATTTGAGATCCCGCTTTATCACTACCCAAAGGAGTCTCAAAGCGGCTCACATTCTCCTTCCCCTTCCTTCCCCACAACAAACACTCTGTGAGGTGAGTGGGGCTGAGAGACTTCAGAGAAGTGTGACTAGCCCAAGGTCACCCAGCAGCTGCATGTGGAGGAGCGGAGATGTGAACCCGGTTCCCCAGATTACCAGTCTACCGCTCTTAACCACTATACCACACTGGCTCCTGTGCTTATATTTATTTATTTATTTATATTTATTTAATTTCTCTTCTGTCAATGCATCTATATGTGACTTGGCCTTTCAGACTGTGCTCAGAGCCCCTTGGTTGTTTTTGCTACTCTATCTTGATTTAATATGTAATATAACCATTGACGTTTACTTATTTCAGAATGATATAATTCATTTAACCTAGGTTAATCAGTGAGAATTCATTCAAGTTAAAGTTTTTCAAAAATTACTTCATTCCACTGTGAGGCTGCTGGTTTAATCAGTGTTAATGATAATTTCCATTTCAATCCATATAATTCAGTATAATTCAGTCATTAACTATTAATCAGTAAAGTTCCTTCAGGATGATTCTCCTAAGCATAATGTTTAAATCATTTGTATAAATGCTCACAATTGCAATGCTTTTTGCTCAGATGGCTTATTATTTGAGTTCAGTTCATTTAGACCAGCATGGACCAGATCGGTGTGCCCTTTTCCCATTTGGAGTTGCTTTTAGAGCAGGGGTTGGCAACGATATCCGGATGTGTCCCATGGAGCTCGTCCGTGGGCCAGACATGCGCAGACGCGATGCCAGAAATCGGAGATAACAATCTGGCCAGACCAGATCCAGTGGCCCACTTCTATTTAATTGGGTTGTTTTCTTCATCCAGTAGAGACTGAATAGTGGCACTAATAGCTGCAGACCACAAATCTGCTTGGCGTAGGCTACTGGGTAACATGCAGTTGGTGCTCAGTTATTCCTAGTTGCGCCATCATTATTCCTATCTTCCTGGAGAATCACAAGCTCTCCGGACTGAGATATGAGACATCTTAAAGGCCAGGGAGAGACTGTTCCTATATAAATGCCTCAGATGCTGCTAACATAAATTGAAGCAACAGTTCCCAATTCTGCCCACCGTATGCGGAGACTTTCTCCTGTGCTTTGGTTATCTGAGCTTTAATCACCTTTCAGTTGGGCTCTTCGGCAGATTTAGCATTCGGTATATTCCATGGTTCAAGCTCAGAGCTAGGGCTGTCTCGCAAAATCATAGAACCACAGAATCGGAGAGCTGGAAGGGGCCCAGGGGGTCACCAACCCTCTGCAACGCAGGGCTCTAAACCCTAAGGTCCATGAATAATAATAGCTTAAGGGTCCCAGGCCCTAAAGGAGCCAGATTATCCTCCACCAGGACCAGGGCCTTTTCAGTGATGGCTCCGTCCTGGTGGAATGCTCTGTCCCACGAGACTAGGGCCCTGCAGGACTTGATCTCCTTCCGCAGGGCCTGTAAGACAGAGCTATTCCGCCTGGCCTTCAATTTAGCCTGATCCTCCATTCCTTTTCCCCTTCCCTTTTTCTATGAAGAAACCCTTCTGGGAACCCACATTTAAACTCTTCCCTGGTCTCCTTGCTGGCCCTAGCAGGACCAACTTGGCCAGTTAGCCCTGACGATCATTTGATGTTTACTGGACTGGGTCCCCCCCCCCCTCCAAATGACCCTGAATTCTTTTGAATTTTATTGACATGGATGCTACCGGTACATTTATGTTGTATTTTATGCTGTTTTTAAGCTGTTTTTTAAAGTCATTTTTAATCAATGTTTTATATTTGTTGTTAGCCGCCCTGAGCCCAGTTTTTAAATAGGGAAGGGCGGGGTATAAATAATTTTTATTATTATTATTATTATTATTATTATTATTATTATTATTATTAGATAAGACATGACAGGTGGCCATCCAACCTCTGCTTAAAAACCTCCAAGGATAGTTTATTCATAAAGTATGTTTGTGTATAAGATGGTTTGTGTGCATATGTGCGGCAGCATTGCATTCATGTGTGCGATTGTGTATGTGTATGCGTGGTTTCATGGTGTCTCCATGTGTATCCCCCTCCCCTAACCACTGCACAACACTGTCACAGTCCACAGCTAAAGGAATAGGCATTGCACATGGCATCCACTAGGTAGCTCCCTCTGCAAACATTGGAGTGCTGGTAGAATTTTGCCTCCAAACCGATGTTCTTATGCCACATACGCTTCTACGATGCACGGAAGCCTTGCTAACTTTGAAGCACCACCTTAGAACTTCACGGAAGCAATGAAAGGTTGTCTTCCATCATAAGCTTGAGTCAATGAGTACATCCGTAGTTTTCGCTGAAATTGTAAAGAAATATATAAAATACTTGTTCAAAAATGGCAGGTGTGTCAATATTCAGCACTTTTAACTTGTACCTGTAGCACTTCTTATTGGATTGGTATGAAATCTGTCATGTTTGGTAAACCTCATCAGGCAGATCATGTATGCCAAATTTTGAGTTGTTAGCTCAAGATGGGACACCTTTACATCAATATATATAAAATCGTTCAAGTTGGATGTTTGTTAACAATCGCCTTTCTCCGTAACCCCTTGATCGATTCCGTTCAAATTTGGACACAACATTTCATGCCCATATGGAAGTGATCATATGTACTTACATTGCACAAATACCACATCTTTCCCAGGTAAAAATGTGATTTTCTGCAAAAAATATAGCCCCCTCCAGTGGACGTTAAACAGCATAACACAACACACCTCTTTCTGACCCCTCCTCCTCATTTCCTGACGTCACTACCACCATCCAATCGACAGACAGACTGCCCACAAACACTACTGGGACAAAGAACCTCATAGACTAAAATAGTAGTAATAAACAGTTGTAGAAACGAAGACAAAAACGGGAGGGGCAAACGGAGAACACATAGACTGAACTTCAACGAGATAAGCTGTAAGTAAACATACGCTTTCTCTTTCATACTCTATCTTACTTTTGCATTTCACCTAATCAGCCATAGCAAGGCGTGGCCGGGTCAGCTAGTAAACTATAGAATTTTGAGGCCCACAATAGTGCATTTTTTAAAAAACTCATTTTAACTAAAGGGTCACCCCTGTGCCACTTTCATTCATTTATTCCATATTATTATTATTATTATTATTATTATTATTATTATTATTATTATTATTTGTACCCCGTCCATCTGGCTGGGTTTCCCCAGCCACTCTGGGTGGCTTCCAACAGAGATTAAAAATACATTAAAATATCAGTCATAAAAAACTTCCCTAAACAGGGCTGCCTTCAGATGTCTTCTAAACATCAGGTTTATCTCTTTGACATGTGATGGGAGGGTGTTCCACAGGGCAGGCGCCACTACTGAGAAGGCCCTCAGGCTGGTTCCCTGTAACCTCACTTCTCACAGTGAAGGAACCGCCAGAAGGCCTTTGGCACTGGACCTCAGTGTTCGGGCAGAACGATGGGGTGGAGACATACTTGTGGCATACTTGTGGCATTTTTTCCACTAAAAGTGAAAAGGATTGTGAACTTTTTCAGGACCGTCAGCAAATGAGCTTCTGTAATGCTTGATGCAGCTTGTAGCTGTGGAAATTTCCTATACAACACTTTGGAATTTCTGGGACCTGGGGTCACCTAGCAATAGGTTCAGCACAGAAAAAGATAATACTATTTCAAACGCCACTTAGTAAAAATAAAAAAATAAAAAAATGCATTAGGATAGATTTATTAATGCTAATTCAACATGCTACCTAAATGGAATCTCCAAGTTCAGAGACATAATGACTGTGAATACCACTTGTTGTTTAGTCGTTTAGTCATTTCCGACTCTTCGTGACCCCATGGACCAGAGCATGCCAGGCACTCCTGTCTTCCACTGCCTCCCGCAGTTTGGTCAGACTCATGTTGGTAGCTTCGAGAACACTGTCCATTGGACAGTGTCCAACCATCTCATCCTCTGTCGTCCCCTTCTCCTTGTGCCCTCCATCTTTCCCAACATCAGGGTCTTTTCCTCGGCTTCAGGATCTGTCCTTCCAGGGAGCACTCAGGGCTGATGTCCTTCAGAATGGATAGGTTTGATCTTCTTGCAGTCCATGGGACTCTCAAGAGTCTCCTCCAGCACCATAATTCAAAAGCATCAATTCTTCGGCGATCAGCCTTCTTTATGGTCCAGCTCTCACTTTCATACATCACTACTGGGAAAACCATAGCTTTAACCACTTGCTGGGGGATAAACAAAATGAAGCATAGGAAGAAAAAATGGTGCATACATTTCAGGGCATAAGAGCTGTTCAACCACTAGACCTAGGCACATTCAGGACGACGTTGTATGCAGGACCGGTGCTAGGGACTTTGGCGCCCTAGACGAGGGGGCGGGCCACGTGACGTCATTGCACATGACGTACAGTGCCCCGCCCCCTGCCCTGCCGGGCGCCCCGCACCGCCGCGGTTTTCGCCACTGGTTGGGGCGGCACCGGGCCACGGCGGGGTCCGAGGGGCAGGCTGGCCAGTGCCCCCTCCATTTTGGCGCCCCCGCCGCAGCGGTTTTCGCTTGCTCCGCCGCTGGTTGGGGCGGGGGCGGGCGGCAGGCTGGCCAGCGCCCCCTCCATTTTGGCGCTGTAGGCAACTGCCTAGTTCGCCTAAATGGACGCGCCGGCCCTGGTTGTATGGTTTAAGTGCAAATAGCAGCAGAATCCCTGCTACTTTCACACCAAGGAGTGTGCCACAGACATTCCTGCCACTGCAGAAGCTGCAGTACCAGCAGGTGATTCATTCCTTGGAGGCTGGATCCTGCTGCCTCTGTGGATCCTGCCGCCCGAGGTGGTCGCCTTGCCTTGTCTCCTGGGTGGGCCGGCCCTGCCTAGAAGGGAGGGACACTGAGAGCAGAAACTAACGGGAGAGGTCTGAATCGATTGGGAACTGAAGACTGTGTTGTTGTTTTTAATAAAACGTTTTAACAAGAAGAATTGTTGCAGCAGAGATTAGTATAGCACAGAAACACACATCCAAAAGCTGGCACAACAGAGCATTTGTCAACTCCCCTTTTGTTGCACTGAACTTTGTTTTAAACCACTGCTTGCTCGCCCTTGCTTGCTCCATTCATACCTCTGCCATTGTTTAAAATCACAATTTTCTTGTCAGTTTTTCCCCATGCCTACTTTCTCCACTCAAACCTCTGCCTTTTCCAACACTGTCTCTCACTTCTTGCCGTACCCAGATTTCTCCTGCTTCCTTTCCTCGGCTGCCTTGCCTGAGAAAGGATGCAGAGCCCTCAAGTATTCCTTAGTACATGGGTAGGCAAACTAAGGCCCAGGGGCCAGATCCGGCCCAATCGCCTTCTCAATCTGGCCCGCGGACGGTCCGGGATCAGCGTGTTTTTACATGAGTTGAATGTGTCCTTTTATTTAAAATGCATCTCTGGGTTATTTGTGGGGCCTGCCTGGTGTTTTTACATGAGTAGAATGTGTGCTTTTATTTAAAATGCATCTCTGGGTTATTTGTGGGGCCTGCCTGGTGTTTTTACATGAGTAGAATGTGTCCTTTTATTTAAAATGCATCTCTAGGTTATTTGTGGGGTCTGCCTGGTGTTTTTACATGAGTAGAATGTGTGCTTTTATTTAAAATGCATCTCTGGGTTATTTGTGGGGCCTGCCTGGTGTTTTTACATGAGTAGAATGTGTGCTTTTATTTAAAATGCATCTCTGGGTTATTTGTGGGGTCTGCCTGGTGTTTTTACATGAGTAGAATGTGTCCTTTTATTTAAAATGCATCTCTGGGTTATTTGTGGGGCCTGCCTGGTGTTTTTACATGAGTAGAATGTGTGCTTTTATTTAAAATGCATCTCTGGGTTATTTGTGGGGTCTGCCTGGTGTTTTTACATGAGTAGAATCTGTCCTTTTATTTAAAATGCATCTCTGGGTTATTTGTGGGGCCTGCCTGGTTTTTTTTACATGAGTAAAATGTGTGCTTTTATTTAAAATGCATCTCTGGGTTATTTGTGGGGCATAGGAATTCATTCACACACACACCCCAAAAATAGTCCAGTCCCCCCACAAGGTCTGAGGGACAGTGGACCGGCCCCCTGCTGAAAAAGTTTGCTGACCCCTGCCTTACTACCTTCACAGCCCCCCTATAGAAGCACTTGCTTGCAAGCAAAGTCTTCTTCCTTAGGATGAGAACCACACAAATGACAAGTTCCACCCCACACCTTAATAGTGGAGCAGGAGGGATGTATCATGTGTTGGGCCAACCATGTATCCTGTATTCTGAGCTAATGCTGAGACCGTGTGCTGACTTTGTAAATAAAACTTTCAGGTTTCCTAAAGTTGAGAGTCCAGGTACAAGAATGGGAGCCAGGAAAATAGATTTCCTGGCCTGATCCCAGCTGAAATAGAAACTTATAGAATTGCAGGGTTGGGAAGGATTCTGTGAATCTATGACCCAAAGGCCCACTTACTGTACTACTCTCAGGCTGTGAACACCCTATACCTTTAAACCATGAACAACACATCCTTTGTTCTCTTATAATGGCAATGGCGCCCACCTGAGAGGTGCCGGAACTGAGTTCCAGTTAAGTTCCGGCTGGAAAAAAAAGCCCTGGTCCTAGCAAACCTTTCGAGATCTTTCCCCCATAGAACACTTCTATGGTCATACACCAAACTTTCAGAAGTTGGTGTTGTAAAACAATCGCCACCTCAGGAGAAACCAGTGTGGTGTAGTGGTTAAGAGCGGTAGACTCGTAATCTGGGGAACCGGGTTCGCGTCTCCACTCCTCCACATGCAGCTGCTGGGTGACCTTGGGCTAGTCGCACTTCTTTGAAGTCTCTCAGCCCCACTCACCTCACAGAGTGTTTGTTGTGGGGGAGGAAGGGAAAAGGAGAATGTGAGCCGCTTTGAGACTCCTTCGGGTAGTGATAAAGCGGGATATCAAATCCAAACTATTATTATTATTATTATTATTATTATTATTATTATTATTATTATAACTTCGGTGAGGTAATGGATTTTCTAACCACTGATTTCGGGTGGATCAGCAAAACCATAAACATGGTAATGGCACCCACCTGAGAGGTGCCGGAACTGAGTTCCGGCAAGTTCCGGCTGGGAAAAATATTAAACATCCAGAATGGTGCATTCCTAAAGTTGCCTATTTAAGAATATGGATGAACTGCTCCCTTATTTATTTATTTTTTTTAAAGAAAAAGTAATGCAGTTATAAGCCATGGGTTATATACGTTTAAACAATCTTAGCTATAATATGGGTAGCATGGTAACCACACACCTGATTTATTCTGTTGATATTTAAAATAGCATCTGCTTGATCCTTCTTCATGATATTGTGCACATTTAATCCTTTTCACAACACGGAGAAAAATGTAGCAATAAATTATTTCTTCATTGAAGTCCTTTTATCAGGGAAAAATAAAATCCTTCCCAGTTTGATAGCAGATACTTAATCAGTTGCGTGATTACGGCTTCCCACCTTGTCCTGTTAAAAGACAGATTTCCAACTATTTGCGCTCTTTTTAATCCATAGGAAGTCAATTTTCCACTCATATATTAGTTTATTTTATATTTTCAAATTGATTCTACTATATATTGATTTCCTGTTGTGTGTATTGTGTCCTGATCTAGGATTATACGTTTAGTAGAAGTGGATATTCCTGCCACATAAAGGTTGCTGCAGCTCTATAGGACGCTTATCTTGAAAAGGGAGAGTCCAATTTTATTGAAACAGCTAAAATCCCACTTAATTGAATTTTTTTTTTCTAAAACGTACAAGCTTAGATACTTTTGGTTTCCAATTCAACTTCAGCTGTATGGTGTTTAAATTTCCAAACCTATAAATTCCTTTGTGAAGGAGCACCTACAAATATTGTATTTTTGATATGGTGAATTATTGTAGGAGCTGAAGGTAAGAAGCAGTGAAATATCAATACTTTGTAGAACATCTTTTGATCATGCTGGCTTTTCATGGCCTGTTTAACACATTCCTATGGAAAAAGATCATGTCTGAGCCTGCATTTAGAGCGCTGAAATACTGCAGAATAGAATTAAGGCAGAGCACCGGAACAGGAGAATAGCAGGGCCTTCCAGCAGAAGACGAGGAGACGAGCCGTTTTTCAGAAAAGTGCTGGGTTTTTGGGGAAGGAAGGGGTGCTGAAATTGAGAGCTTTTCAGTTTGTTTGGACTTTTTATCTCAAAGGCAACCTCTAGGTCTCCTTTAAAAAATATCCCCGTCGTGTGTCCATTTTGCACAATGATGCTGGTGTGGTAAGAAACATTTTCAGTTGGTGTTGGCTATGACTTTTTCAGTGTGCTCAGCAGCTCTTTTGTCTAAGGCGGCAATGCCAGGTCTGTATAGATGTTTAAGCAAATACGTGGGTGGCGCTGTGGTCTAAACCACTGAGCCTCTTGGGATTGCCGATCGGAAGGTCAGCGGTTCAAATCCCCACGACGGGGTGAGCTCCCGTTGCTCTCTCAGTGTGCCAGTGTGGTGTAGTGGTTAAGAGCGGTGGACTCGTAATCTGGGGAACCGGGTTCGCGTCTCCGCTCCTCCACATGCAGCTGCTGGGTGACCTTGGGCTAGTCATACTTCTTTGAAGTCTCTCAGCCCCACTCACCTCACAGAGTTTTTGTTGTGGGGGAGGAAGGGAAAGGAGAATGTGAGCCGCTTTGAGACTCCTTCGGGTAGTGATAAAGTGGGATATCAAATCCAAACTCTTCTTCTTCTTTCTGTCCCAGCTCCTGCCAACCTAGCAGTTCGAAAGCACGCCAGTGCAAATAGATCAGCGGTAGGCAACCTAAGGCCCATGGGCCGGATGTGGCCCAATCACCTTCTCAATCCGGCCCGCGGACGATCTGGGAATCAGCATGTTTTTACATGAGTAGAATGTGTCCTTTTATTTAAAATGCATCTCTGAGTTATTTGTGGGGCCTGTCTGGTATTTTTACATGAGTAGAATGTGTGCTTTTATTTAAAATGCATTTCTGGGTTATTTGTGGGGCATAGGAATTCATTCATTTTTATTTTTTTTCAAAATATAGCCCGGCCTACCACATGGTCTGAGGGACAGTGGACTGGCCCACGGCTGAAAAAGGTTGCTGACCCATGAAATAGATAAACAGGTACCGCTGCGGCAGGAAGGTAAACAGCGTTTCCGTGCGCTCTAGTTTCCGTCACGGTGTCCCGTTGCGCCAGAAGCGGTTTAGTCCTGCTGGCCACATGACCCGGAAAGCTGTCTGTGGACAAACGCCGGCTCCCTCGGCCTGAAAGTGAGATGAGTGTCGCAACCCCATAGTCGCCTTTGACTGGACTTAACCATCCAGAGGTCCTTTACCTATACCTTTTTAAGGAAAGAACTGGATGGAGGCCTTGCGCAAATGGGACACTGAGCATGGGCAGGTTGGTGGTAGGGCAGACACAATCCTGTTCACTTTTGCAGACATTCAGTTATACGCTTAAGGCTAAAGGAGGCCCCTTTGGAAATGCCACTGTAGTTTGAGATACAGCAAGCTATAGGGCCTTTTCGGAGGTGGTGTCATAGTTACGAAACTTTCTGCCGATGGAAGTGCACCTGTTTGCCTCTTTGCTACTCTTTAGAAGGCAGCAAAATGTGATTTTCATTTAGAGAGCCAGTTTTTAATTGGGCTGCATGCATGCCACACATTTAAACCACACACACACACACACACACACACAAATCCTGGGGACAGTAGTTTGTGAAAGGTGCCGGAGTGATGGGGGAAACTCACAGGATTGGTTTTTTTGGATGTGTGTGTACGTGCTTTAAATATCCTTTAGATATATATATATATATGCAGACTTGTTTTAAGATGGAGAACTGGCTTTAAACTTGGTGCCTTGTGTCTAATGATGTTATAAATTACACACACACACAAAATGATGTATGCTGGCTGATTTTGATTTAAATATTCATTTCGAAAGCGCTTTGCTCTCAAGAAGAATTTAAACAAATGTTTATTTTCAGCATACTATATAAACCATACCTGGATAAGTGTATTGAAAGCAGCGCTCGTTTCGTTCCATTGTCGTTTCCCTATAAATTTATTATTTTAAGATCCGCCTAAATCCAGTTGCGCCGCAACTTGCCCCGACCCTAGCCCTCTCCCGTTCTCGGTTGCGAATAAATAACGTTCAATCTCCAAATGTCCATGTTAAAATGTCGGGGCGTCCCTTTCCCAGAGCCGCCGCCGTCCCCCGTCCCCCCACCACCACCCAGCGCCGTGGCTCAGCTTTCTTATTGCTTCTTACATTCGCCACCTTGTTAAGCCCCCACGGTGGTAAATAAAACATGAAGAGAAATAGAGAAAAGTGTGAGGCTTTTATTTACTCTCATTTTTTGGATATATTTCTCTAGCCGAATGCCTCTCCCTTTAATGAAACCCTTGACTGCTCCACTGGTGAATGTGATTTAAGCCCAGGAGAGACAGCCATGATTCACAAACTGTGTTCTGCTTCAGCACTGACCGTTATCTGATGCCTCTTCATGCACAGTTGCCTAAATGACAGTTTAATGGCTCCCTGTAAAGGCTAGTTATTTTGTATCTCTATCCAGTGAAAATGGCTAATGGTGATAAGGAAAGGGAAAAAACAAAGCAATTGCTCAGATCTTCAGGCTCATCCAAGCTACTTAGCACGTGCTGGGAGCCTTCAATTAATTATTTCTTCAGTCCACTGAAGCACTCCAAAATGATTTTCAAAACTCACCAGCTGCACTAAGAGTCCGTGTTAACAGGGCACAGCAAAGTGAGGCTGCGCATAAGTAGAACTGACAGACTTTTATGGGAGACCCATAGTTGTGAAAAGAATATTTTAGCATGAGAAAAATTAGTTGGGGGGGGGATGATTACATAGAAAAGAGGAGGGAGGGATTGCTTACTGGATGCAGAGCATTCTGATCATAGCTGTCAACCCTCCCTTTTCTTGCGGGAAACTCCCTTATTCCAATGCCGTTTCCCGCTGCTATCCCGGATTGTTGATATCCCTTAAATTTCCCGGATTTCAAAGGAAGCAGCTCCTCTCCCTCCCTGCCGGCCAGGGAGGCTCCTCAGCTGCGTTGCTCGGCTGCCAATAAGGAGTCTGAGACTGACTGGGGGCGGAGCTTGCATGCCTTGTGCAGCCAGACCCTCACGCCCAACCAGACAGCCTGCCTGCCTGCCGTCTACGCGCTCGCTCTTTCGCTCACCTGTTCACGCACAGCCTCTGGAGCACAGGGTGGCGAGGCTACTTGGTGCCATTGCACCGCCCTCGCGGCATCCCTTATTTTTAAAATCCGAAAGTTTTTTAAAATCCCTTATTTTCAAATCCGAAAGTTGACAGCTATGATTCTGATATAAATGAGGAGCCGATGAGGCACTCTGCAGAGTTTGGGTTCTCTTTATTTCAAGGAACTGTGACTAGGTAAGCCTTAGCAATTGCATTTCTTATCGTTCCTTTTCAGGGCAAAAAAAAGTCAATAGGTCTCCCATTGTGGGAAAGCTGTCCTGGCTTAAATTCCCTCCTCTGAACAGTTGTTAAAAGTCACAGGAGGAATCCTGCTGTCCTCCGTTGCTTTTGCAGCCACTGAACTCTCAAGAAGTACATTTTCCTGGCTGAGACAATTGCCCCATCCTGAGATTAACTAGATGCATCATATTCACTAAGTCTCTGGTATAGCTACCACTATAAACTCCTATGATGTTGCTGAGGTCGTCCCCTGTATGATTAGGCTCAGTGGTGAAAAGTGGCTGACAACACGGTGGGTCACATCATGTGCCCCAAATATAAACGGCCTCGGTCCAGTATATCTGAAGGAGTGTCTCCACCCCCATCGTTCTGCCCGAACACTGAGGTCCAGTGCCGAAGGCCTTCTGGTGGTTCCTTCACTGTGAGAAGTGAGGTTACAGGGAACCAGGCAGAGGGCCTTCTCGGTAGTGGCGCCCGCCCTGTGGAACGCCCTCCCACCAGATGTCAAAGAGAACAACAACTACCAGGCTTTTAGAAAACATCTGAAGGCAGCCCTGTTTAGGGAAGCTTTTAATGTTTGATTGATTATTGTATTTAAATATTTTGTTGGAAGCCGCCCAGAGTGGCTGGGGAGGCCCAGCCAGATGGGTGGGGTATAATAATAAATTATTATTATTATAATTATAATTATTATTATTATTATTATTATTATTTGCCATGCTCTATTTTTTTCCTGAGGTTCGCTCTGCATTGCATGAGACCCAGTTTTATGACCCAGTTGTAAATTACAGTTTTGAAGACTGGCCACCGGAGCACTCACAATATGCTCATTTATCATCAAAAATTAGCCCAGTAAAAGCTGCAGCAAACTGCACCAAATAGCCAATGTATTTGGAGATCTTACAGGGAAAATGGAATTTTAAAAGTGAATACTCTTTTTATAAGAATATAGCCACAGACAGTGCTGTAGTGCTGCCGTGGAGTTCATTCCTATGCATATTTACTCAGAAGTAAGTCCCACTGGCTTCCTCCCAAAATAAAATGTGTAAAGGATCGCAAACTTTATCATCTTGCAGGTTGGTTTGGAAAAGTCATTAAAATCGTAATCCTGCAGATTGTGCTGAAAAGTTTTCAGTCAAATGAGATCTGAAATTTGTGAATCGTACCCAAGTACAAAAAAACACCCCAGAGTTTAAAGAAGCTCATTGACATTTCATCACAAAAGACGAGACTTTATATGCTAGCTTGAGAAGCAAACTGGAGAGGGAAAGCTTTGTATCTTTGTTTCATAAAATCTATCCTGCAAAGTGCAGCCGTTTTCAAAAGTCAACAAGTCTTGCTACTTGTCAGCCAACTGATTAATTATGAGGAAAGGTAGGATTTAAATCTAAGATTAAAGCTTAAGTTGATTAATTGCTCCAATTAATTGATCAAAGTGTTTAGCTCTAGGTGTACAAATTATACATTCCTATTTATATATGGTAGCAAACAGCAAACGCAAAATTCACAACCATGGAAATGTACCCTGTTGCATATGTCCTATGAATATTTGCTTCTGTTGTCATGTTTTGAAATCCCCATTTGACATGTACACATAACTCAGGTATATCCAGAAATGCTGTTTCATTTCCCAGCCAATTTTTGTTGGGAAAGGGTGGACATTTAAAAACCCTCTGTGTTCCAACTAAAAATTTACAGTATGTGAATCCAAGGAATGGATAAACCAGGAGCCCTAAAATGGAAAGTTTCATCCTGTAGTTTAAACATAGGTGGATGCTTGCAAGTCACAGTCATTCTTGAAAACCTAAGGCAAGAAAAGACCTGTGAATTATGCAGGTAGCTCTAAAATTCTGTTGTACATGGATTTTCCCTAAACCGAAAGCATGCATCTGTTGCCCATGTTGGATGTTTGGTTTTCTTTACAGTGCTACATTGCTTGAGCAATCATCATCATCATCATCATCATCATCATCATCATTCTTTAATTTGACCGTCAGTCAGAAGAATACATTTGTACAGAATTAAAAGCATCTAAGAGAACTTTGAAAAAAGGAAACATAATCCACAATAGAATGGAACTAAACAAATAGCCCCATATCGATACAATCAATTAAAATCTTGCGACGCTTAGAAGCTAAAAAAAGAAATTTAGCCACCAGGGAGGCTGTATTTCTAGTAATATTATTCAGTAAATATAAAACCTGTCTTTCTCTGGGTAGAAAGCTAGATTGACGTAAAAGTGGAGTTATAAGATTTTGCCTAAGTTCTACATAGAGAGGACAAGACAGAAGGATATGTTCGGTAGACTCAACCACGCCCATAGTACAGTGACAGGTTCTCTGGGCGTATGGAACTCCCTTGTACCTTCCCCACAATACCGCGAAATCAAGGGCGTTTAGTCTAGCCGCTGTAAGAAGTCTGCGGTATTCCACATAGTGGATTTCCACGAGATAGGGGGCTGGTGTCATTTGATATATCTGGTCCCCCAGGAACATCCCTGGTTTCACTTGAGCTATGTCCTCTTGTCTGGCAATATCGCTCCATCTCCGGGAGATTGCAGTTCTAGCTTGATTATACGTCATGGACTCCAGGTAGAGGTGTGACAATCCACAGGACTACACCACTTTTGTGACCTCCCTTTCCCATGATGACTGGAAATCATCCCTCAATGTCAAGGGGGCGATTTTTGTTGGGAAACGATGGACATCTAAAAACCAAAGAGTCAGACAAAGAGTCAGACACGACTAAATGACTGAACAACAACAGTTCTAGTTGGGGTGTTAGAGGAGGGGTAGTACCTCTGGTGGGGGAAACGTTGTGCTCCTCCTGGGGTGGTCGGCGTACGACGACGGCCACATCCCAAGAATGACTTTGAGTGGCCACCTCAACCAGGTGAGGGTAGCTGATGGGTCTCAAACACTTGGTGAGGTAGGGACTTCCTCTGCATGTGAAGACAGGCTCCAGTGGGTTGAGCAGACAAGACCTAGAGTGGGTCCAATGGTCAAGAAGGTGTTTCCTGCACCGGCTGTAGAGGGAAGTGAGGGACAGGTGGGGCTCATCAACCTGGGAATGTAGGCCATCTAGGAGAAGGAAAACTCAGATTCGAAACAACCACTGCCTTGTGGGATATCTTTGGAAGAAGAAAAAGCTAAGAAGTAAACCCGGCACAAACCCAGAGTGAAGTCCCATGGTTTCATGGTGCCTTGAATGCCTCCTTCCGGCAACTTCTGCTGCCAAACGTATTGCTCTGCTTTCCTTTGGACCACATCAGTGAAGCCAAGATGGGGGTCTTGTTGTCTGGGCACTCCATAAACACTGCCCAGGCTTGTGCCCCAGAGTCACACTCCATTGTCTCTTGAGACAGACAGGTGCTATTTTTAACCTTCTCACCCCTTGCTTTTTCCTGTAAGACTAATTGCAGTCGTTAACAGTCGTCAACAGGTTTACCACAGCTATCAGCCTATCACCCATTCCCACCACCCTTCTGAGTAATACCCCTCCCCACCCTCTCACTATATATAAGGGTCTGGTGACTTCTGTTTCAGTGTATCTGAAGAAGTGTGCATGCACACGAAAGCTCATACCAAGAACAAACTTAGTTGGTCTCTAAGGTGCTACTGGAAGGAATTTTTTATATTTTTTACTATGGCAGACCAACATGGCTACCTACCTGTAACTGTTGTGGGGGAGGAAGGGAAAGGAGAATTTCCTAAGGGAATCTGTTCCATTGTCAAAACAGCTCTTAATGTCAGAATGTTCCTCCAGCTTGGTCAGAAACTCCTTTTTTTGTAACTTGAATCCTACCCTTCAAAGCAGGATAAAACAAGCCCTTTAGATATTTGAAGTTGGCTATCATATCTCCCCAGTCTTCTCTTGTCCAGGCTAAAGATACTCAGTTCTCTCAATCATTCCTCATAAGGCTTGGTTTCCAGACCTGTTATCATATTAGTCACTCTCCTCTGCATACGTTCCAGCTGGTCAATATTCTTCTTAAATAGTGGTGCCAAAAACTTGACACAAGACTGCAGGTTGGGTTTGACCAAGGCAGAATAGAGTGGTACTATTACTTCTCTTTGGGACTCGGGTGACGCTGTGGGTTAAGCCTAGGGCTTGCTGATCAGAAGGTCGGCAGTTCGAATCCCCACAATGGGGTGAGCTCCCGTTGCTCGGTCCCTGCTCCTGCAAGTAGTGCAAGTAGATAAATAGGTACCGCTCCGGTGGGAAGGTAAACTGTGTTTCTGTGCGCTGCTCTGGTTCACCAGAAGCGGCTTAGTCATGCTGGCCACATGACCCAGAAGTTGTACGCCGGCTCCCTTGGCCAGTAAAACGAGATGAGCTGCAACCCCAGAGTCGTCCACGACTGGACCAAATGGTCAGGGTTCCCTTTACCTTTACCTATTACTTCTCTTGACCTGGACACTATGTTTCTGTTGACACAGCCTAGAATAGCATTAACTTTTCTCTTTTTTTGCCACTGCATCACACCATAGACTCATGTCCAGCTTATGATCCACAAAGACCTCTAGATCCTTTTCACATGTAATTCAAGCTTGCGTGTGTTTGTTTCCCTCTTCCCTCCGCATACGTTTTTCCTTTTATGTCATGTCTTTTTTTTTTTTTACACTGGAAACCTGAGGGCAGTGACTGTGCTGCTTTCACCAATATGCAAGCTGGCCTGGGAGCATTTCCTGCCAAAGGGTAGGATGAAAATGCTTTGAATAAATATCAATTCAATTCAATTAGTTTTATTACGGCAAAAGCCAGCAGCACAGAAAGCCAAAAATCCAAACAAGTAAAAATCGGCAACAACATCATCAAAAATAAAACAATTGCACAAAGGAGCTTTACAATGTATTATTCAATAAAAGAGATTTACGTTTCTCAATAGCTAAAGTGCAAAATCTAGCCACATCATATGATACTAGACTTGAAGAATCTTCCAAGAGATATTTTCGTAAAATTTCGGGGGATGATTCCAAATGATATTGTAGAGGTATAAACTTTGTTAAAAGGGGTAAGATAAAGCGGGCACGTTCTTCACTGTAGAATTCGCAAAATAAAAGAATGTGAGTAACGGATTCTACCTTGTTAGACAAGCATCGGCAAAGCTGCGCATGCATTGGAACCCTCATAAATTTGCCATACAGCACTGCTGAAGGCATTGTCTCGAAGCGGGCTCTAGAGAAGGCCCATCTATAGGCTTCATTAATGATATTAGTTAAGTAAGGGGCTGCTGCAAAGTTAGGCCAGGATTTTAAACATCTATACTTCTCCGGGAGTAAGGCAACTTCATGTTGTAATTCGACATCGCGAAGTCTCTGAATGATGTTCATTTTTGCCTTATTTAAAGTTCCGTTAAGAAGATTTTCTGGATTTAGGCCAAGTTGTTTGATCTTATTAGTTATTTGCATGAGCCAGGGGGGATAAGGGACTGTGGCCAGGAAGTGAGGTAACAATCCCTTTGGGTTGTAGTGGATTTTCAACCAAAGGGATATTGCTTGCTCCCATATTTTTAATTCCACTCTGGGGAGTCCGGGGAATAAATATAATAAAATGATGACTGGAACATCACACAGCCGTTTGTGTGTGTGGAAGAGCTATCATACACCAAACGCCATGGGTGTATTCAACAGAGAGAGAAGAACTGTCAGTGGATTCACTTCATCGGTTCATCTCAAGTGATGAGGTAAAGGAGGCAAATGGTGTCTCGTACAGGAACATTTCCATCTTGTGTTCTGCCATATCAGGATGCCTTCATCATTTTATTTCAGAGCTGTGGCAGTCAGAAACCGGGCATCAATACTACTTGTTAGCCTGGCAAAAATGTTTAGAGATAATTGTGCTGCTTCGGGTTCTCTGGGATATTTGACATGAAGAACATCTAACACTTCAAGGGCTTTGTTAATCTATTTGAACAGACAGAAATATATACAGTTGAGCAGGTGATTCTCAGGGCCATTTTAGAAGCAGAACGGAATTCCTCAGCACTAGAACAATGGAAATGAAAGGTCTATGAATTATTACGAACGAACTCCATCTTGTCTAGCCATGCAAGAGTGCCCTGAACTGTAAAGGCTTTTTTTCTTGTGTTTAAGTTACCATGGAAGATGAAATAGTCACAGAGATGGACTGGCCAATAGAAAACATTATTGCTAGCTGTGCACACCATCAGTGAGAGGGTTTAAAAAAAAGAAAAAAAGAAAGTTTCTGATTTATAACCTATCCTTGCCCCCACAATCCCACACCTAGAGCTATTTTTAGGATTTTCTTTTCAGGCCAAAGTCCCCTTTTCTCCCAAATTGTTGGATGTCGAAGCCACATTGAGCAGATATGCTAGATTTCTGTTTATACGAGGAGGCATATAAATATGATCCCGCAAATCTTGCTTGCAACCCACTCTGTCAGAAACGTCTTTTTTTAAAAGCTTTTCTCTCTGTGAAATAAGAATTTGAGAGCCGAATCCTTAGAGGTGCTAGTCATTCCGAGAGCGCGGCGTTCAGTCATCTGATTTATACCACTGGGTTAACAGCTTGTAACTGAGGTGTTTTAAGGTCTGGCCCAACCATGAGGCAAGGTGTGCTGGTCCCGTGGGTTACCCGTAGGGCGAGGTCGAAGTCCGGTCCGTGGTCAGAGGTGCAACGTAAAGGCAGTCCGTAATAACTGAAGCTGGGTGCAGGGCAGGGAGTCAGGCAAAGTCAGGAACAGGTAGGCAAGCAGGGAACCAGGGCGGGTCAGGAGCTCAGGCAGGAAAGCAGGACAGGTTTCAAGCAGGAACTGGTCACCAACGATGTTGCTCCTGCAACCTGGGGCTGGGGCTGGCCGGCTTTATCTGCCCCGAGGCATAGGGCAGCCCCGATCCTCTGGTGACTCGCCTCTCCTGGCCTGGAGGTGAGCACTCCTCCTGCGGGAACTCAGTTCCCTTCACCTCTCTGCCCTGAGCCTCTGCAGCTCAGGAGAGGCTGGAGGGTTACCAGACCCAGAGGCAACCTCAGCTTCCCCTGACGGGGCTGGGAGTGGAGCACCTGCAGGCAATGGGTCCTCCATCCCAGCAGGAGCCAGAGCAGACTCAGCAGATGCCTGCACCTGAGGACCCAGCACAGGTGAGGCCCCTTCAGACTCAGGCCCCAGCCCCGGCTCTGCTGGTTCTGGAGGCGGGGAATCCTGTGCAGGCTGGGATCCCTCAGGTTCAGCATCTGAGTCTGAATCCCAGGCCATCACACCAGGTGAGGTGACGCCCTCAAGCGGCAGGCTCCACAGGGGCAGCAGATCTCAATGTAGATCTTTATTCCCCTGTTGTTCCTGATCCTCACTCACCTCTTCTTCCCTGGTAGGGAGGGTAGCAATATTTTGTGGTTTGCCTCAGGTGCCAAAATATCTTTGGCCAGCTCTGGGTGTTTGGAATTCAGTCCTGACTGTCACAGAATAGTAGAGTTGTGAGGGACCCTGAGGGTCATCTAGTCCAACCCCCTGCAATGCACGAATCTCAACTAAAGCGTCCAGGACAGATGGCCATCCAACCTCTGCTTAAAAACCTCCATTGAAAGAGAGTCCACCACCTTCCGAAGGACTCCGTTCCACTGTCCACATAGTATTCCTCTTTTCTACTAACGTTAAGCGTGTTCTCCTTCATGGAGAGCTCGTGTTGCGGTGGGGGCCATCAAGTCACCCCTCTGGTGCTGGGCAGGAACGTTTAGATGGCCACTGCTGTGATTGAACCCAGTGTGTTGTTGGGGAGATCTGTATGTTGCAAATTGATGAAGGACAGCCCAGCGTATATATAATGGTTGGTGTGCAATGTGATCTCCCTCTTGGCTGAGTGCTTCTGATCACCCGCCCTCCCTCCCTATATTTTAGGCCTCTGCTTATTGACCTTGCTATGCCTGTCATGGGGCCGTCTGCTGTTGGGGCAGGGGCCTGGTAGGAATTTTTCCATTTGGCTGATTGGCTGGTGCCATCTGGTTTTCGCCTACTGCGTAGCAAATAGTCACAACTTGTAAGGTTGGCGGTTAGGCATTGGTTATTATGTTGGTTGGAGGAGGGGTTAAGATTGACTGTGTCTGCCCCTCCAATTGTTGCTGGTGTTAGGGGAATTCCGTTAAAGGAATCCAGGGGCTCGATGCTTTTGTCCGAACCCCCGGTCGGGGGCTAGGGCCGTGCAAGAGCCCTGGGAGCCTGAGGGGAGAGGGGAGGGCCAGACCACCCAGCCCCCTTTATCTCTCCAGAGGGTTTTCCCCTTACTGATGGTCGTCAGTTCTGTCCCCTGTGGGACAGATAGTCTTAACCAATGCCTAAGCAACCACTCACATTGTTTGTATTTTAATAAAGTTGTGGCCAAAATCATGCCAAAAACCAAAACAAAAATTCTGACTGATGTGTGAATTATTTGAGGGGTGGTTCGGGGACCTCGACACGCAAACAACATAATCAAAATGGCGGCAGTTCAAGATCTTCCTCAATCAAGGGGGGTGACAAGAAATTTTCTGCACCGGGTACCACCTGACCTTCCTATGCCTGACAAACTACTTTACATAGTATAGATTCCTTAATACCCTTTTATAGTATGTATTCCATTTTCACCCTGCTTAGCTAGAGTATGTGTATTGTAACTTGTTTGGGGTTAAAAAGTATTTTAGAAACTTCTTCACATTGGTTTTGGTCTGTGAATTTTTGAATCATCTAGAGAATATGAGCTCTTTGATGAAAAGTACTATTTTGTGTTATGAACCAGAAAGTAATGGCCTATCTGACTACAGAAAGTGGTCTGAAGCATCTATCTTTAATCTTCTTGTGTAAGTGTTCTAGACACAGTAATTTCCAATAACAATAATGGAATAAATACCTCATTAACCCCTTTAAAGCTCCCAATACCATGACAATATCTAAATGAACTGACAGAGAAATGGGCATTGCTCAAATCAGAAAGTTAACACTGAGATGTAACATCAGTGAGGTCAGTAATATATTTTTATTCCAAACATCCAGATGGGTGATATGCTCTTTCTAAATAAAAGGAGAAACGCAAAGCAAAACCAGCCTCACAGGCACATAAATCATTTCACCTTTGAAATCAGCTCAAAACATAATACAAAACAGCACTTTCTAAATAGTTTAACTCACAGAGCCAACGTCACCTGAAACATCATATTTATGCATTTCTGATAGATAATAACCCTATCGATATTGCACCATTCTAGCCATAAATTAATAGCCTGACATTCTAATACCCACTGCAGCACCGAATGTCATGGATATTTATTGAATGGGAAATAAAAGTGCAATATCTAGTTTGAGCAGAATATCCCCATAACAATAAAAAGTATAGATTTGGCTTTAGGGAACAATTCCCTTGGCTTCAATGTCTCAGAAAGAAAGCAGGTCAAAAAATATGAAGAATGTAATTATTAAATAGGGTTATATGGGTAAAAGTGTGTAGATCAAAATCAAAGTGCAGGGGGAGGGGAGGGGAGATAATACTGTGAAGTATATTAGAAAAGTGTGCTTTGGAAGCCCATTTACATTTCCAACATAGTAATAGTATGTGCAGTAAATCCAGTTCAGGAAAATAAAATGCAGGAAAAGGGAGGTGTCCTATAGCTTCATGTCTAAAAGGACCTTGTAAAATCATATCTATACTGATCATTTGTGCAGGCTATTTACCTGATGTATCCTAAAGTCTCTGAATGGATACAAATGAATCAATTATATCCCACATCTGATTAAATTCCAGTTACAATTTGATTTTAAACATAGCAAATATCATTCGTCATCCTCCTCCTCACCCCTTCACCTGCTTAATTCTCGCCTCCAAAATTAGTACAAGGGGGAAATTCTCCCAATACTTCTGAAAAGCTGCCCGAAACTCAGGTGCAGACTTTCAAGAGGAGAAAGTGCCTCTCTGATTTTGGCCTTTAGGGGGTCTCTATACCACCTACCTAGGGCTTGCCGATCAGAAGGTTGGCGGTTCGAATCCCCGCGACGGGGTGAGCTCCCGTTGCTCGGTCCCTGCTCCTGCCCACCTAGCAGTTCGAAAGCATGTCAAAGTGCAAGTACATCAATAGGTACCGCTGCAGCGGGAAGGTAAACGGCGTTTCCGTGCGCTGCTCTGGTTCGCCAGAAGCGGCTTTGTCATGCTGGCCACATGACCTGGAAGCTGTACGCCGGCTCCCTCGGCCAATAATGCGAGATGAGCGCCGCAACCCCAGAGTCGTCCGCGACTGGACCTAATGGTCAGGGGTCCCTTTACCTTTTATACCACCTACCTAGGGCTTGCCGAACAGAAGGTTATTGGTTCGAATCCCTGCAACGGGGTGAGCTCCCGTTGCTCAGTCCCTGGTCCTGCCAACCTAGCAGTTCGAAAGCACGTCAAAGTGCAAGTAGATAAATAGATACCGCTGCAGCGGGAAGGTAAATGGCATTTCCGTGCGCTGCTCTGGTTCGCCAGAAGCGGCTTAGTCATGCTGGCCACATGACCTGGAAGCTGTACGCCGGCTCCCTCGGCCAATAATGCGAGATGAGCGCCGCAACCCCAGAGTCGTCCGCGACTGGACCTAATGGTCAGGGGTCCCTTTACCCTTTACCTTTTAGACCACCAGCAAGTTACAACCTGTGGGATCAGTGTCAGTTGTTGCAGCCTGATGGTGAAGGCAGGAGGCTTGCAGCTGAGATGCCAACAACATCTCGATCCCTGACTTGTTAAATCTAGTAGGAACTCATTGACTGGAAGGGATCTCAGAGTAGTTAATGCACCACTAGAGGAAGGAGTTGTGCCCACTGCTTTGAATGAGGTGATGGTGTGGCCCCTCTTGAACAGGCCCTCTCTGAATCCTGAGGCTTTAGAAAGCTACCATCCAGTCTCTAATATTGCCTTCCTGGTCAAGGTGATCGAAAGAGTAGGGGCCAGACAACTTCAGATTTACCTACAGGAAGCATATTATCTAGTTCCATTTGAGGGACTATTGTTGTTGTTGTTTAGTCGTTTAGTTCTGTCCGACTCTTCGTGACAACATGGACCAGAGCACACCAGGCACTCCTGTCTTCCACTGCCTCCCGCAGTTTGGTCAAACTCATGTTAGTAGCGTCAAGAACACTGTCCAACCATCTCGTCCTCTGTCGTCCCCTTCTCCTTGTGCCCTCCATCTTTCCCAACATCAGGGTCTTTTCCAGGGAGTCTTCTCTTCTCATGAGGTGGCCAAAGTATTGGAGCCTCAGCTTCAGGATCTGTCCTTCCAGTGAGCACTCGGGGCTGATTTCCTTAAGAATGGATAGGTTTGATCTTCTTGCAGTCCATGGGACTCTCAAGAGTCTCCTCCAGCACCATAGTTCAAAAGCATCAATTCTTCGGCGATCAGCCTTCTTCATGGTCCAGCTCTCACTTCCATACATCACTGCTGGGAAAACCATAGCTTTAACTACAGGTATATGGACCTTTGTTGGCAAGGTGGTGTCTCTGCTTGTGTGTGTGTGTGCGTGTGCTCACCTAGCAGTTCGAAAGCATGTCAAGTGCAAGTAGATAAATAGGTACCGCTCCAGCAGGAAGGTAAACGGCGTTTCCGTGCGCTGCTCTGGTTTGCCAGAAGCGGCTTAGTCATGCTGGCCACATGACCCAGAGGCTGTACGCAGGCTCCGTCAGCCAATAAAGCGAGATGAGCGCCACAACCCCAGAGTCTGGTCGGCAGTTTGAATCCCCACAACTGAGTGAGCTCCCGTTACACGGTCCCTGCTCCTGCCAACCTAGCAGATATGGGTCTTTGCCTATGCTGAGGTCATGCAGGACCAGATGTTGTGTAAAAATTGTGCTTCTGAATTCAAAATCTGTCTAGTCCACCCACCATTCTTTATTTTTCTTTAGTTGCATTGCCTGCAAATAACTATTTGACTCGTCGAGGGGTAAATTCTTGAGAAAGGCACATGGCAGAAGTCTCTCAGACTTTCCCCAGTCTATGAAGATGGATGGAAGGATGAAGAAGAATATTTTTCCTGAATTCTGTGACTTGGTCAATAAGCAATTAGGCATTTTATCATAAAGTTTAAGTGGCGATACTAATAGAGGTTTGTATGCACATGGACACATGAGAGCAGAGGATAATTTTTATGACTCCAGCAGAGATGTGCGAAACAAACAGAAGTCAATTTTACGAGCGTAATGACTAGCTGCACCCTCTCAATTCCCTCAGAAAATAGCCTTACTCAAATCAGTTAATTAGTACAAAAGAGCAGTTGCTCACAGACTGTTCAACTGTTGGAGAGAGCGCATGGGAATCTTTCAAAGCGGCACATGATTAACACATTCTTGGGGGCAAACCCACAACAATTATTAGTGGCCACTAGAAATGTAGAACATAAGAGCCAGCTCTAAAGCACACGTTAAAACCTTTTATTATCTTACAATTTCATAAGCCATTAGTTTTTAAACTTAAAAAAATTACAAGGAACTCCGGCAGGAAGCTGACGAAACAGATTTAGTTACCGCAACAGACTCACAATACTTCCAAGTGGAAATTTTGAACTTTTACGATCTGTGTGTCAACATTACCTACATTTTTCTCAATATCCCCAAAGCAAATGAGCTACGCTTTCTTACAACGCTGCTTCCATTTCTTTCTTTCTAAAAATTATTATTATTATTATTATTATTATTATTATTATTATTATTATTATTAGAATTTATATACTGCCCTATATCTGCAGGTCTCAGGGCGATTCACAGAATAAAATCAGAATATAAAACCACAAAATACATAATCAAAATATCAACAACAACCCAATAACCCCCCAACACATATTTTTTAAAGGGCATAGGATGTATTCCTCATGCGCTAATTTAAATCAGCCAGAACTGCCTCTGACGTCCAAACTCTAATACATTTCACCACCCTCATATTTTGGCCCACCAGGTGAAGACCAAAGAGTCTTTCCTTTCCCCCCTAAAAATCTCAAGCTGGCAAATGGAAACAGGAAGTTTATCGAGCCACTCAGGATACCATACATGGCTGGTGAACTCTATTCAGATTGGTATGTCCCAAGTTGTGGAAGCCAGTGCTGAATGTTTCCTTCACTTTCCAGACTGGTCCGAATTTAATGCCCATCCTCTTCAAGCACAACCTTATCTAGAGAGTGACTTGTCTTTTGCACCAGTGTAAAACTAAAGCAAGGATGCGGGTGGCGCTGTGCATTAAACCACAGAGCCTAGGGCTTGCCGATCAGAAGGTCAGCAGTTCGAATCCCCGCGACGGGGTGAGCTCTCATTGCTCGGTCCCTGCTCCTGCCAACCTAGCAGTTCGAAAGCACGTCAAAGTGCAAGTAGATAAATAGGTACCGCTCTGGCGGGAAGGTAAATGGCATTTCAGTGCGCTGTTCTGGTTCGCCAGAAGCGGCTTAGTCATGCTGGCCACATGAGTGCCGCAACCCTAGAGTCGTCCGCAACTGGACCTAACGTTGTTGGCATCCATCTGTCTCAAGAGATACTGGAGTGCGCATCTAGGGGTGAAGTCAAATCACTGTGTTAGCAGCACTCAAGTCAGCTGCCTCAGGCACAATATTCCTTGTTTTGCTGGAGTGGACATGCAAGGGAATGTTTGGTCCAGCCAGTCGAACTTCCTGTAACACCTGGCTGGAGCATCCTTCCTTGCATGTGACTAGTGGGTGGGCATGACCTTTCCAGACCTGGTAAAAGGCCAAGGCATGCTGCCACTCTCTCTCTCTTTTCCGTCCTGCAAACTTCCAGGACTGCTAACTTCAGTCACTAGGTCAACCAACATATGGGGTAATAATAATAATAATAATAATAATAATAATAATAATAATAATTTATTATTTGTACCCCGCCCATCTGGCTGGGTCTCCCCAGCCACTCTGGGCGGCTTCCAGCAAACATTAAAATACATTAACACATCACAGATTAAAAACTTCCCTAAACAGCGCTGCCTTCAGGTGTTTTCTAAATGTCATGTAGTTGTTGATCCTTCTAACCTCTGATGAGAAGGCGTTCCACAGGGCAGGCGCCACTACCGAGAAGGCCCTCTGCCTGGTTCCCTGTAGCTTTGCTTCTGGCAGTGAGGGAACCGCCAGAAGGCCCTCGGCGCTGGATCTCAGTGTCCGGGCTGAACGGTGGGGGTGGAGACGCTCCTTCAGGTATACAGGACCAAGGCTGTTTAGGGCTTTAAAGGTCAGCACCAACACTTTGAATTGTGCTCAGAAACGTACTGGAAGCCAATGTAGATCTCTCAGGACCGGTGTTATATGGTCCCAGCAGCCACTCCCAGTCACCGGTCTAGCTGCCGCATTCTGGATTAATTGCAGTTTCCAGGTCACCTTCAAAAGTAGCCCCACGTAGAGCGCATTGCAGTAGTCCAAGCGGGAGATAACCAGAGCATGCACCACTCTGGCGAGACAGTCTGCGGGCAGGTAGGGTCTCAGCCTGCATACCAGATGGTGCTGGTAGACAGCCGCCCTGGACACAGAATTGACCTGCGCCTCCATGGACAGCTGTGAGTCCAAAATGACTCCCAGGCTGCGCACCTGGTCCTTCAGGGGCACAATTACCCCATTCAGGACCAGGGAATCCCCCACACCCGCCCGCCCCCTGTTCCCCAAAAACAGTACTTCTGTCTTGTCAGGATTCAACCTCAATCTGTTAGCCGCCATCCATCCTGTTTGTATGGATGCTTCTAAACCTGTTTGTATATGCTTGTAACTTTAAGCCTTAAACCTGCCTTCAGGGATCACACTGTGCTCTGCCTGATCATGAGTAAACTTCCTTTTTATTGCTTATGAATATGGCTGTGGTGTCTTTATTCTTGTAGGAGGGATTCAAGGGGTCTTACCAGGAAAATATTAAAACACATTTCAATCCGGACAAGCCAGATTGAATTGTGTATTGTCTTAAGAAACTCACACGAGTTTGCAACAAGTTTTCTGCTAACTTCCTAACACAAGTTAGGAAGGATATTAATAAACAATATATCCTCTCCTGCCACCCTGAACCTTCGCACAGGCACAAACCTGGGAATTGTGTATGGAGGTACTGGGTTGCGAAGAAGAAGAAGAAGAAGAAGAAGAAGAAGAAGAAGAAGAAGAAGAAGAAGAAGAAGAGGAAGAAGAGTTTGGATTTGATATCCCGCTTTATCACTACCTGAAAGAGTCTCCAAGCGGCTAACATTCTCCTTTCCCTTCCTCCCCCACAACAAACACTCTGTGAGGTGAGTGGGGCTGAGAGACTTCAGAGAAGTGTGACTAGCCCAAGGTCACCCAGCAGCTGCATGTGGAGGAGCGGAGACGCGAACCCGGTTCACCAGATTACGAGTCTACTGCTCTTAACCACTACACCACAACAAGTACGGTCGCACTCGGCACCACGCTACAGGGGGAGTAAAAACAATGCTATAGAAAGGAGTGCGATAGGTGAGGGGGGGGCAATTTTTAGCGTTGTAGAGCGTGCCACTAAAATTTGAGAGCCCAAAGTAAACTGGTTTACTTATAAAATATTTGCAACTTGTTTATTTTAAAAAAATGTTTTTATTGAAATAATTTCATGGAAGAAGAAGTTTGGATTTGATATCCCACTTTATCACTACCCAAAGGAGTCTCAAAGCGGCTAACATTCTCCTTTCCCTTCCTCCCCCCCAACAAACACTCTGTGAGGTGAGTGGGGCTGAGAGACTTCAGAGAAGTGTGACTAGCCCAAGGTCACCCAGCAGCTGCATGTGGAGGAGCGGAGACACGAACCCGGTTCACCAGATTACGAGTCTACCGCTCTTAACCACTACACCACACTGACAACACCCCCTCTTGGCATTGCTGATGTGGTCCAAAGGAAAGCAGAGCAATAGCTTGGCTGCAGGAGCTGCTGGAAGGAGGCCTACAAGGCACCATCCAACCATCTTAGTTAGGGACTCCATTCTGGATTTGTGTAGGATTTACTCCTTAGCCTTTTCTTCTTCCAAATATGCTCCCTTCCCCAGTTGACGAGCCCCATCAGCCCCTCACTTCCCTCTACAGCACATTATGCTATTCAAGGCTGCATCAACAGAAGTACCGGTACGGTGTCCCGATCAAGGGAAGTAATAGTCTCGCTCTATTCTTTTTTTTTTCCTTCCCCCAAATCATTTTTATTAAAGTTTCCAATACATTCAAATTACATTGAAACATTCCAGATTACGTTCCAAATTATTTATCCAATTATTAATAAAAAAAGAGAAAAGTTCCAAATCTGCCAAATTCGTATTTAAATTTTTTTGGTAGGAGTTCCCATGCTTCAAATTCCGGGGGCCATCTGGTCAACTTGTCCCTTGTTTTCTGTCCTTCCAGTCTTCTCACAACCTCTGATGTAATCCAACAAGCAAGATAAATCAAAGCAAACAATGTCTCTGTGTGGATTTATAGCCATATTTCATCACTATACATTCTCCTGTATAGTCTCGCTCTATTCTGCCTTGGTCGGACCACACCTGGAGTCCTGTGTCAAGTTCTGAGCACCGCAATTTAAAGAAAGATATTGGACAAGCTGGAAAGTGTGCAGAGGAGGGCAACCAAGATGACGAAGGGTCTGGAAACTAAGCTTTATGAGTAACGACTGAGGGAGTTGGGTATTTAGCATGGGAAAGAGGAGACAGAGAGGATATATGATAGCCATTTTCATATCCTTCCCTTTGCTGTTTGCTACAGGCCCAAGGAGGGTAACTTCTGCCACATCCAGTGGTGTCAACTCCCATTTCTGCAACTTTACAAAGGGCTGGATAGCAGTGGGGACCACACCCCCAAAGCAGGAGGGCGATCTCCATGATGTCACCATCCTAAAATAACGCAGGGCCAGATTGGGGGGGAACCCCTAGGAGTTTGTCTAGGTCAGGAGTGGGGAACCTACAACCAAGCGCTGGATGGAATGAAGCAGTGGTCCAAATCTGGTCTGCAAGCCATAAGCTCCAGGCTTTTAACTATCAAGTGGTTTAGAAATGCTTTCAAATAAATAGATCTGCTGCCATGTGGAATCCTTGCTTTAATTCCACTTCCGCCTATCAGTGGAACAGGAACGTTTTCAGCAGCAATTAGCAGGACCTAAAGTGGAAGCAGCCCAACCCATAGAATCATAGAATCATAGAGTTGGAAGAGACCACAAGGGCCATCCAGTCCAACCCCCTGCCAAGCAGGAAACACCATCAAAGCATTCCTGACAGGTGGCTGTCAAGCCTCTGCTTAAAGACCTCCAAAGAAGGAGACTCCACCACACTCCTTGGCAGCAAATTCCACTGTCGAACAGCTCTTACTGTCAGGAAGTTCTTCCTAATGTTTAGGTGGAATCTTCTTTCTTGTAGTTTGAATCCATTGCTCCGTGTCCTCTTCTCAGGAGCAGCAGAAAACAACCTTTCTCCTTCCTCTATATGACATCCTTTTATATATTTGAACATGGCTATCATATCACCCCTTAACCTTCTCTTCTCCAGGCTAAACATACCCAGCTCCCTAAGCCGTTCCTCATAAGGCATTGTTTCCAGGCCTTTGACCATTTTAGTTGCCCTCCTCTGGACACGTTCCAGCTTGTCAGTATCCTTCTTGAACTGTGGTGCCCAGAACTGGACACAGTATTCCAGGTGAGGTCTGACCAGAGCGGAATACAGTGGTACTATTACTTCCCTTGATCTAGATGCTATACTCCTATTGATGCAGCCCATAATGCAAGTCCACGGGTAAAATTCCAGGTGTTTTAAACAAGAACTTATATTACCCACCTGTAACCAGTCATTAAGAGGATGCATACACATCAGACCATATTCTTGATCCCTAAAAAAAAGCTTCATTTATTAACCCGCTACTTAATTTAAATATAATTAGTGGCAGAGATGAATTGCATCTGTTTTATGTATAAGGCTGTCTCTGCTCGATCACGTTGGTGTCTTAGGAGAAGCCCCTGGACGTGGCTGATATTACGAGGTGGAGGTCTTTTTGCTTCATTCATTCGTTTGTTTGTTTTAAGAGAAACCTTGCAGGGACTTGACCTGCTGAAATAATGCCGTGCCGTCGTGGAAGCGATCCCAGGTCCCCTGTCAGACAAATCATGGCTCAACCCTAAATCCCTCCCGTTACATCGGAAAGCCTGAACTCCCGGCCCCGGCTCCTCTAATGGCGCCTCTGACAAAAGCCGGAGAATAATCCCCAGGCTGAGCTAATCAAAGGTGAAAAGGCAGAATCAGTAAGTGTCGTATCCTTTTGCCACTTTCATCAATCCGACTAACTGAATTTGAGCTAAAGCTTGGTAAATTTTCTGCAAAGGGAAATTAATATGTAACACATCTGAGGCCTGGCGCGGGCCTGTAAAATTGGAAAGGCTGCATTATATCAGAGGGCGATTATTGAGGGGGAAGAATAGCCGAGGACCAGATAATCAGAAAGAAGCTCCGGCGCGTCTCTCCGGCGTTTTTGATGGTATACTCGCCCACCACCTTTGAAGCAGAGGTGAAATTCTTTCAATCTCCCTCTCTCTCTCTCTCTTTCTCTCCCCTCTCCACGTCAGGAATATATTCCATTGCCCATTTCTGTTGCCCACACATGATTGAATCAATTCAATTACCTCAGAAAATACATATTCAGGCCATGAAGATGCTCTGGGTGAAAGTGGGGAGGGTGGGTGGGGGGAGAGACAAAGAAATCTGTACTTACCCAATAATAAGTTTCATTTGAAGGAGGTTTGAAAACAATTCTCCCTCGCATTTGTCCCTGTCAGGTCACATTATTCACAAATGAAGTTTACAAAATATCAATTCAATTTCAATAAAGGGAGGCTGAATCTCAACACACGAGTGTTGAATTTACCAAATCATAATCCTTGAGGGGACCCTGGTGGCTTCCAAATATTTTCCAGTCTGAGGTAATCAAAAGCAGACTGCTGAATACTAATACATTCAATTTCACCCCTTTTGTTCGCATCTGTTCCCTTATAATACTATTTTTCTACACTTTCAAAGCATTGATGATGGCACTGTATTCTGGAATAGGGATGGTTTTACTGTGGAGAAGAGGGTATCCTGTAACTTAGACAGCTCTGTAAAATGGAATATTTCTACACCTTTTATATTTTAAAAATCAATTTGTTGATTAATAAACTAGGGGGCAGCCTGGCAAGGAGTCAGCTCCAATCCCACTAATTTTCTAATTTCTAATCCACAGTATTTGTTCACCAAACTAGATTCTTCCATTGCCATCTTAAAAGAAGAAGACAATTTCCACTATTTGCTCACTTCAGTTTTACTGAAGAATCATAAGCCATGCTGACTTCAGGTTCAATCCTGTGAGAAACTGAGCTCTTTCATCCGAACGGATCCTGTTCCACCCCATGCGAGAAATATTAATTGCCATTGGACTCAGACATAGCAAGCTACCTGCAAAAAATCATCGGAGCTCAGAAAGTTAATTTTAAAAAGACCTTGTTCACGTTCAACATGTCCAAAATGGAACCAAGTCCAGTTAAGGTTTGTCCCTTTACAAAATTCAGTTTGGTTCATGTGCAGTTGTTCCGTTCATGGTTCAACTCAAGTTTGTTCAAATGATCTGCAAAAAAAATAAATAAGAAAACACAAAAAAGAATCAGCATTCAGAAAGTTATAAGCTGCTGTGCTGAAGTATAAAATAGAATCATAGAATCCTAGAGTTGGAAGAGACCACAAGGGCCATCCAGTCCAACCCCCTGCCAAGCAGGAACACCATCAAAGCATTCTTGACGATGGCTGTCAAGCCTCTGCTTCAAGACCTCCAAAGAAGACTCCACCACACTCCTTGGCAGCAAATTCCACTGTTGGACAGCTCTTACTGTCAGGAAGTTCTTTCTAATGTTTAGGTGGAATCTTCTTTCTTGTAGTTTGAATCCATTGCTCCGTGTCCGCTTCTCTGGAGCAGCAGAAAACAACCTTTCTCCCTCCTCTATATGACATCTTTTTATATATTTGAACATGGCTATCATATCACCCCTTAACCTTCTCTTCTCCAGGCTAAACATACCCAGCTCCCTAAGCCGTTCCTCATAAGGCATCGTTTCCAAGCCTTTGACCATTTTGGTTGCCCTCTTCTGGACACGTTCCAGCTTATCAGTATCCTTCTTGAACTGTGGTGCCCAGAATTGGACACAGTATTCCAGGTGGGGTCTGACCAGAGCGGAATACAGTGGTACTATTACTTCCCTTGATCTAGATGCTATACTACTCTTGATGCAGCCCAGAATTGCATTGGCTTTTTTAGCTGCTGCATCACACTGTTGACTCATGTCAAGTTTGTGGTCTACCAAGACTCCTAGATCATTTTCACATGTACTGCTCTCAAGCCAGGTGTCACCCATCCTGTATTTGTGCCTTTCATTTTTTTTTGCCCAAGTGTAGTACTTTACATTTCTCCCTGTTAAAATTCATCCTGTTTGCCTTGGCCCAATTCTCTAATCTGTTAAGGTCATTTTGAAGTGTGATCCTGTCCTCTGGGGTATTAGCCACCCCTCCCAATTTGGTGTCATCTGCAAATATGCTTAAACAGATTAAGAAAACTCATAACACACAAATAAACTGTTTAATTTATTTCCTCCCAACAATTACGATATTGAAGCTTAAAGCCTCAAAGAGTTTAAGGAGTGGAAAAAACAAAAACAAACGCAAGACGGCAAACTTGGAATTGAACTAGAAATTGTTCAAAGTTCTACTGCAGAATTTCAGCTCACCTGACAATTATGAGAACTACATTCAGTTGTACTACTGGTTTTCCCAGTAGTAATGTACGGAAGTGAGAGCTGGACAATAAAGAAGGCTGATCGCCGAAGAATTGATGCTTTTGAATTATGGTGCTGGAGGAGACTCTTGAGAGTCCCATGGACTGCAAGAAGATCAAACCTATCCATTCTGAAGGAAATCAGCCCTGAGTGCTCACTGGAAGGACAGATCCTGAAGCTGAGGGCCCAATACTTTGGCCACCTCATGAGAAGAGAAGACTCCCTGGAAAAGACCCTGATGTTGGGAAAGGTTGAGGGCACAAGGAGAAGGGGACGGCAGAGGACGAGATGGTTGGACAGTATTCTCGAAGCTACCAACATGAGTCTGACCAAACTGCGGGAGGCAGTGGAAGACAGGAGTGCCTGGCGTGCTCTGGTCCATGGGGTCACGAAGAGTCGGACACGACTAAACAGCTAAACAACAACAACAAAATCATCAATCCATGTGGTTAGAGTTTTGCATTAATTTATGGGTTGCTGTTTCTATATGAATATCTATTTGGACTGGGTCCACAGCTGCAAAATTTACTCATAACTGCCTGTTGCTATGCCTCCTTCTCTACCTACTTGTTTAAATAATTTGCAATAAGAAAAGTGGAAGACAGGAGTGCCTGGCGTGTTCTGGTCCATGGGGTCACGAAGAGTCAGACACGACTAAATGACTAAACAACAACAACAACATTCAGGTGTAGTTTAGAGATTTTCTGCACTAATTCAGTGAAAGTGGTTAAATCGAACTAGCAAAGAGAATTATCCCCATTTACAGAGGCACTGAGCACTGTTTTTTTATACCTGCAAACACAGAACGTATTTCCAGCTTCGTTTTGGCAGATTAATTAGTAGATAAACATGTGGAGTATGTGGTTGTGCAAATCATGTCGCCCGAAGTACACAAGCATTAAATACGGTAAAATCATCTAGAAGGCCCTTTCTAACCTGTTTCAGGCAAGGCAACTGAGAAAACGGTGAGGCAGGTGTGCAGCAACAGGGGAAATCAAACTAGTGCAGCGCTTGCGGGAAAAGGGAGAGAAGGGTTACTGATGTAAATAAAAGGGTGAGGGGCAGGGGAGAAATCCATCATGGTCAGTGTCCTTCAGGGTAGAGACCCAATCTTGAGGTCTGAGGCACACTTGATTGGCATCTTGCTGTAGGACTGTCAGTTGTCATTATCTTTATGAAAAATGCTGTTGCTGCAGGAATTCCAGGGAAAATACATTTCTGACTTTCTGGGTGGAAAAAAGGTGTAAGAAGTATGACCTTGCATATAGCCTGGAGCCTGAAGGAAGAGGCTTTGCTCTGGAACATGAGGAGCATGCCATGATATCCTATGCCAGGAGAAGGAATGGTTGTTTTGCTACTGTCGGTGCATCTTCATACCTTCATAAATCAGCAACTATCAAATGACCAAGGACCAGAGTGGCTGGGGAGACCCGGCCAGATGGGCGGTGTACAAATAATAAATTATTATTATTATATTATTATTTTCCTCCTTTGTTTCTTGCTTTCCTTGCATTTTAGCTGAAGCAGCCCATCTTTAACCAAAAAAGTAAAGGGTAAAGGGACCCCTGACCATTAGGTCCAATCATGGATGACTCTGGGGTTGCAGCACTCATCTCGCTTTACTGGCCGAGGGAGCCGGCGTACAGCTTCCGGGTCATGTGGCTAGCATGACTAAGCCACTTCTGGCGAACCAGAGCAGCGCACGGAAACGCCGTTTACCTTCCCGCTGCAGCGGTACCTATTGATCTACTTGCACTTTGACGTGCTTTCGAACTTCTAGGTTGGCAGGAGCAGGGACCAAGCAACAGGAGCTCACTCCGTTGCGGGGTTTCGAACCGCCGACCTTCCGATCGGCAAGCCCTAGGCTCTGTGGTTTAACCCACAGCGCCACCCGATGTCTCTAGAGAGGTTGCTTATTTGGGGACTGAGGAATTTCGGATTGTCCGGGAAAGCCTTTCTTTTTGTTTTCTTTTTAAAACCTTCCTCACCTCATATCTCAGGTGAAATTGGGATGTGGCTGTTTGCAGCCAGAGGTTTTATATAGGCGATTATTGAATCATGGCCTATGCTTCCATGATGGACTTCTTGTAAGAGATGGGCTTGGGAAGAAAGTGTTTGGCAGGGGGGTCTCACAAACCTGATCAGGAGGACTATAAACTTAACTCCTGCAGAATAATATGATACAAGCCTAGGAAATGGCATGGCACTATATACTGAAGAATGTGTGAAGCCAGGCCAACCATGTTGGGCCAACCCATTAATATGCAAGAAAAACAGTAAGGCCTGGTTGGGGTGTTCAGTCCAAGGCACAGAGCATGGGAAATAAACAGAATACATTCAAAATATAAACAAAGGAAGGTAAATATGATGTAACTGGCATTATTGAAACCTAGTGGGATCACATCACTGGAATGTAGGGAATATTTACAAACTGTTATAATAAAAATATAATACCATATTATTTCCGTCTATAACACGCCCCAATGTATAAGACGACCTCCAATTTTTAACATTATTTTATAACAACAAACAACAACAACAACAACATTGTCTTATACACGGAAAAACATGGTACAATTTCAAAAACAAAAATAAAATAAAAATACAGTGGTCCCTCGACTTACGAATGACCCGACTTCCGTATTTTTCGAGTTACGAGTGAAGAAAGTGGCTGCGCACTTACAATTTTTTTCGACCTCCGAATGGAAATCGCGGCCATTTTAGATGCGGTTTCCTCGACTTACAAAGTTTAGATGCAGGTTTTTTTTACGTACGAATTTTTTTCTCCCAATGCATTCCTATGGGGACTCGACTTACGATTTTTTCGACCTACGGCGGTCCCTTCGGAACGCATTACATTCGTAAGTCGAGGGACAACTGTATAAACAACAGGGCCAATTGAAGTACAGTGGCACCTCAGGTTACATACGCTTCAGGTTACATACGCTTCAGGTTAAGAACTCCGCTAACCCAGAAATAATGCTTCAGGATAAGAACAGAAATTGTGCTCTGTCGGTGCAGCGGCAGCGGGAGGCCCCATTAGCTAAAGTGGTGCTTCAGGTTAAGAACAGTTTCAGGTTAAGAACGGACCTCCGGAACGAATTAAGTTCTTAACCCGAGGTACCACTGTACAGAGCCAAGATATTTATCCTTTCCAGTAGTTTCAGCATTCTAAAATGATCTCTAAAATGATACTGTCATAACCAGCCTTCTAAAAACAATAAGGGAGCTGGCCTGATGGGCCTCCTCTGGGAGGGAATTCTAAAATGAGGGTATAATCACTGGAAGAGCTCTATTCTGTTTTGTGAAGTGGTAGACACTTTGTATTGCTTAGGTACTAAGCACACTTACATAGAAGTGCATTTTGCTCCAGTCAGTGGGTCGTGATTCTGTGTAAATGTTTTGGATTTGTGGTGCCAGTGTAATAAATTACTCAAAATGGCTGGAAACAAATTTTATTCATAGCCAACAGTAGTGGAAAATTATGGCACAAATTGCATAGCGTGAAATCTTGCTGTTGACCTCGTTCCATTATAAAACAACCACTGAGTGCAATCCCAAACAGCCTAGCCTGGCATTACATGAAACAATATACAGTATATTAACCTCATGCTGTTGTAAAAAATGGTTTGATGCTTTGTGAAATTATGCTCAGACAAAAACCAAATAAGTCAGCATAATGCAACATTCACTGCTTATTGTGAATCATCAATCCAATACTTTGTGAGCAAAATCATATTAAAACTATGGTTAATATAACCATTTAGAAAGTGTTCCATTTTAAAACATTTCGGTTGTTTGAGTTGGCTCTCTGGTGACAACATACTGAGAGGGCAACCGTTAAGTAATGCTAGCTTTTCTTTTTTACATTAGGGAGCTGAAAATGTCTAATTGAAAAAGAAAGTAAAACAACTGATTTAGCACAGGCATATACACCCTAATGGATTAGTTTAGCAATTTTACCATGTAAATACAGCTCAGTGTTGTGGCTGGCATCCTTCTGTCTCGAGAGACAATTGAGTGAGCCTCCGAGAGTGAAGATAAACCGCTGATGTGTCACAGCGCCTAATGTGGCTGCAGAGACCGTAACTTGCAACTGCTGCCTCCTGTGCTGTTTTTGATGCATTAGCACCAAAGTGACCTCTCTGGGGTGCAAGCCCAGTGTGTATGGAGGTCCTGGGCTGCTCAGACGACAAGACCCCCCATCTTGGCTTCACTGATGTGGTCCAAAGGAAAGCAGAGCAATACGTTTGGCATCAGCGTGGCTGCAGGAGTTGCCGGAAGGAGGCGTACAAGGCACGATCCAACCACTTTAGGGACTCTACTCTGGATCTGTGGAGGGTTTAATTCTTAGCCAGTGTGGTGTAGTGGTTGAGAGTGGTAGACTCGTAATCTGGTGAACCGGGTTCGTGTCTCCGCTCCTCCACATGCAGCTGCTGGGTGACCTTGGACTAGTCACACTTCTCTGAAGTCTCTCAGCCACACTCACCTCACAGAGTGTTTGTTGTGGGGAGGAAGAGAAGGGACAATGTTAGCCGATTTGAGACTTCTTCGGGTAGTGATGAAACCGTTTCACTGTGATATTTGAAGATGGCTATCTAATCTGATCGCTGAAGAATTGATGCTTTTGAATTATGGTGCTGGAGGAGACTCTTGAGAGTCCCATGGACTGCAAGAAGATCAAACCTATCCATTCTTAAAGAAATCAGCCCTGAGTGCTCACTAGAAGGACAGATCCTGAGGTTAAGGCTCCAGTACTTTGGCCACCTCATGAGAAGAGAAGACTCCCTAGAAAAGACCCTGATGTTGGGAAAGATGGAGGGCACAAGCAGAAGGGGACGGCAGAGGATGAGATGGTTGGACAGTGTTCTCGAAGCTACTAACATGAGTTTGGCCAAACTGCAAGAGGCAGTGAAGGATAGGCGTGCCTGGCGTGCTCTGGTCCATGGGGTCACGAAGAGTCGGACACGACTGAACGACTGAACAATAACAATCTAATCTCCACTCAATCTCCTCGTTTCTAAGCTGAACATACCCAGCTCTTTCAACCTTTCCTCATAAGGCTTGGCTTCCAGACCCTTGGTCATCTTGGTCACCCTCCTCTGCACACATTCCAGCTTGCCAATATCCTTAAATTGTGGTACCCAGAATTGGACACAGCATTCCAGGTGTGGTCTGACCAGGGCAGAATAGAGTGGTACTATTACTTCCCTTGTAATTTCATAAAACTGTAGAGCACCCAAAATCTCTCAGTGGGTCAAAGAACATAGTAAATCAAATGAGAACTTGACTGCTTTGAGAATTCTGTCCTAGCTGGTGTGGTAGGGATGGAACTATTGCTGGGGGGGGGTGCAGTTGCTGCAGAATTATGCATAGCTGTCAACCCTCCCTTTTTTTGGCGGGAAACTCCCTTATTCCAATTCCGTTTCCCACTGCTATCCCGGATTGTTGATATCCCTTAAATTTCCCAGATTTCAAAGGAAGCAGCTCCTCTCCCTCCCTGCCGGCCAGGGAGGCTCCTCAGCTGCGTTGCTCGGCTGCCAATAAGGAGTCTGAGACCGACTGGGGGCGGAGCTTGCATGCCTTGTGCAGCCAGACCCTCACGCCCAACCAGACAGACAGCCTGCCTGCCATCTACACGCTCGCTCTTTCGCTCACCCGTTCACGCACAGCCTCTGGAGCGCAGGGTGGCGAGGCTACTTGGTGCCATTGCACCGCCCTCGCGGCATCCCTTATTTTCAAAACCGAAAGTTTGAAAAAATCCCTTATTTTCAAATCTGAAAGTTGACAGCTATGGAATTATGTGCTCACTATCAGCAATCCATGTGGTTAGAGTTTTGCATTAATTTGTGGGTTGCTGTTTCTGTATGAATATCTATTTGGGCTGGGTCCACAGCTGCAAACTTTACTCATAACTACCTGTTGCTATGCCTCCTTCTCTACCCACTTGTTTAAATAATTTGCAAAAAGAAAAAGAAAAACCCACTTCAGATCTCAGCTATTTTCATCTGGCTAGCCTAGAAGACTTCTCATTTGCATGTAAAGTGCAGTCAATGTGAATTGATCAAAACCAAATTAACAGCAATTGGTTCCAATACTTTCCCTGTTTACACATTAGTTTTCTACCTTTAACATATAGATGTATTGAATTCAGCTTAGCAACCTGAGCATGAATGCTTTGGCCTTTAAAAGAGAAACTTATCTGTAATTAAAATCATGCACAAGTTTTAGTGGGAGCCTGTTTACTGCCCCACAAAGAAAGCTGATTTAAAAAATGAATAGATTTCCACAGAGCAGTGGATATGTTTCATTCTGAGTTAAATCCTCTAAAATTATAGCATTTGATGTTAAAGAAGCATCTGACCATATAAATGTCAACATGCTTGGGTTCAAGATAGTTTTTTTTAAGCCTATATTGATTGTTTCTAAAAAAAATAAGATTGCAACCAGATGCTACATTATTCCAGCGATAATTATTCTACCGTGTTTTCGCAAAAATGTATATAGTTACAATATATACCTGCAAGTACCTGGCATATGTAATTTCCTACAGTGCTGAGATGAAAAGTAATATAGGCTTTAGAATTAAACCCAGTCCTAGATATGCTGCTGGCTATAAGAATATGATTTACATTACAGTGCATTGTGACGTGTTTATTATACTTTAAAATGGTAATTACTAGGACTCCCTTATACTGTTTATTCACTACAGTGTGCTGATGTGTACTACAGAAGTTGCAATAACTTATCTTGGTGTACAATGTACGCACAATCAGTACTGTAGGGTTTTCTGTTGTTGTTACGGCAGATAATGTGTGATGCTCACTAGACTCGAATAGTTCCTTAGTGTATTGATTGCAATTAACTGCATAAATATGAAAACCAAGATAAGGCTTTTCCAAAGATGCTACGAAAGTACAGTCACAAAATTAAACTTTCAGTCATTTGAGGCTGGTGTTTCTGGAAAGTAATTATAGGAATAGAGTTGCTTAAATGAACTATAAAAATAGCAAAGTTCTTGCCAGTGAAACCAGATTTTGACATCTGAAAATCTGTTTCTGAACTTAGTATCCAAGTTGAACACCACAGCTGCAGTAGTGTTAATGAAACTTTGCTCATTCCTGCTGTTTACCTGAGGAATAACCTACTTTTTCAGACTGAGCACATAGATTTCCCACCCCGCCTCCCCTGGGAATTTGTTTGAGGGCAGACACCCAACCCCAGACAAAGGATCATGTTATGGCCCACCTTCAGGAATGACTTCAGGAGGAGGTCAAGCCTCCCAACCAAGCTGAAGAATCTGGCAGCAGCTAATACAAAATCAGGATGGCAGAGTCATAAGTATATACAGTGGACCCTCGACTTACGAATGTAATCCATTCCGACGGGAGCGTCGAAACTCGAAAAAATCGTAAGTCGAGTCCACAAAGGAATGCGTTGGAGAACGCATTCGTAGCTCGAAAAAATCTTCACGAAAGAAAGTTAAGCTCAATAGGATTAAAGATAGAGGATTTTGAAAACTTTGACCTCAAAGATGTATGGAAAAGTATTAGAAAGACTCTTATAAGGGAAAGCATTCTCTACTTAGTCGAGGTGGCGGGGCGCAGTACCTGCTCCCCTCTATATCTGAACCTCCCCTTGTGTAGAGACTTTAAAGGGGGATATATGGCCAACCTGAGGAGTCAGGAAGGGTGCAGGCTCTTCATGCTGGCTAGATTCAAAGTGTTTCCCTCCAAGATGACAGAAGGAAGATATTTAGATCTCCCAAAAGCCGAACGTTTATGTAAATGTGGGAAGGAGGAACTAGATACGCTGGACCACATTTTCTTCTCCTGCAACCATGGTATTAACGCGAGAAGGCGTTTGTTGAGTGCTATACAGGAGGACGCATCGATCGCTGCATCGCCCACAATTCAGGGATTACTGTCGGACAACAATGACAGAGTTACTCTAGAGGTGGCTGAGTTTCTGTGCCAGGTTTATTCAGAGAGAAAGGGCCACTGCGGAGGCGTTCAGGGGCGGCCTATTGAAAATTAACATATTGTGTTAAATATAGAATTAATGAAGATATATTTTATTATTAGGAAGTTTACTAATTGAAGGCTATTTTTAACGCTGTATTTATGCTCTGAATTTGTGGCTTCAAGAAGTTTATAAAGTGATTGTTTTATTCTTTTTAATAATAACTCTATCCTTAAGTATTGGAATAACTCTGTTCTTAAGTATTTGGAAAAGATTGTCTTATTTTTAATAACCCTGTCCTTAAGTATTTGAATTTGCTATGCCAATAAAGGTTATGGAATGGAAAAATCTTCACGAGTCGAAAAAACCCTATCTAAAGCGGCCGCGGCTTCCGATCGGAAGTCGAAAAAATTCGGAAGCCGCGGCCGCTTTGATCCCTCGTAACTCGAAAAATACGGAAGTCGGGGCATTCGTAAGTCGAGGGATCACTGTACATCCCTTTCCCTTACCTCCTTTGCTTTTTCAACATAATAGCTTGCATCTGCAACCAGAGATGGAGCTACAGTTGGTGGCATGATGGAGCGCCATTTCCACCCATGATTCTTCAGTTGGAATGATGCCCCATCCTAGCTACCTTTAGGTGCTTGCCTGAACGAATAAGAGTGGAAAATGTGTAAAGAAGTGGGGATGATGTTTCTGTTAGCAGGAGCGTCCTACTCTTGTGAAGGACCCTGGCAGAGACACATGCCCGACTGGCATGTTCTCTCCCTCCTGGTCGTTCATTCGGGAGCTTCAAAAGCTTTCTTCTGCCCGAACATCACAGCGACTAATGCCAAAAGCATCAGCACACTTAGGGATCCGCAGAGTCTTCGCAGCATGCGTAACAGACCTCAGCAACTCAGCGTTTTGGCTAATTTTATTTACATATAAACACACACGGAGCACTGCAACATGGCTCCCTCTCTCTCTAGCATCAGACAGCAAAGAACAAAGGACAATAGTCCCACTTCACGGAACACAGTAACACAAACATCCTGTCTCCGTCACTTCCCACTCTGTGGAATGAAAACATACACTGTCATGTGACAGACAACAATCCCATGACTGCAGACACGGGGAATGAATCTCCAACAGTTTCTAAGCACATTCTGTGTCACCCCTGCATGATCAGGAACCCTGCCTTATCAATGTGCAAAAATCTGGCTGAAGCCCAAACATTCTGTGCATGCCCCTCTGCAAATTCTTTACTGTCCTCTGTTCAGGCAAATGCCTGGCGAGTCCTCTTGTGCCGTGTCCATAGCTGTCAACCCTTCCCTTTTTTGCGGGAAACTCCCTTATTCCAATGCCGTTTCCTGCTGCTATCCTGGATTCTTGATATCCCTTAAATTTCCCAGATTTCAAAAAGAAGCAGCTCCTCTCCCTCCCTGCCGGCCAGGGAGGCTCCTCAGCTGCGTTGTTCGGCTGCCAATAAGGAGTCTGAGACCGACTGGGGGCGGAGCTTGCATGCCTTGTGCAGCCAGACCCTCACGCCCAACTAGACAGACAGCCTGCCTGCCGTCTACGTGCTCGCTCTTTCGCTCACCTGTTCGCGCGCAGCCTCTGGAGCGCAGGGTGGCGAGGCTACTTGGTGCCATTGCACCGCCCTCATGGCATCCCTTATTTTCAAATCCGAAAGTTTGGAAAAAATCCCTTATTTTCAAATCCGAAAGTTGACAGCTATGGCTGTGTCACTTCAGAGACATTGCTGGGGGATGGGGAATTGGGGGCCCACACTGTAGGTTTTCATACCAAGGGGGAAATAAAGGTTGGTGGTACAGCAAGGTTCTCCTTTCCTCAAGGCAATGTAGGCATTTTGTTTGGCAGCGACGTCCGGTGGATTCCACAAGGCAATAACGTCTTGAGGTATATGAGAGAGACTTCAAAGGACTTTCCTCTCATGAAGCTAGCAGGTGAGATTGGCAGGTGTATGAAACTTAATTGTCTCCCAGAAGCAAGCAGCGGTGTGTGTGTGTGTATATATAGAAAAAGGACCACCTCATTATTTTAGTATTCTCCATGCGGGATTATGAGGTCTCAAGGTTTCTGGAGCTCACCTGAAGCTACTGTGTGTTTTCTGCTACAGAAATCCTTATCGACAGTCACGGGGATCCAGGGGCAGATCTATTATGAAACTAATGAAGCCTAAGTTTCAAGGCCCCTAATCTCAGAGGGGCCCCAGAAGCAACTTTAGTTCACAACGCTTTTAAAAAATATGGGTCTAGTGATTTTTTGTAGTCTATATTTCAACAGTCCCAAAGTTTGAGAGTCAGTAGCATAGATGTTGTGAAGGTTTTTGTAAAAAACTCCATTGAAGAAGATAACAGTGGTTACCCAGACCTCATTGCTGGTTGCGAAGCCCCCCCCAATAAAAGTTCAAGTGTCAGGACCCCAAAAATGTAGGTCCACCACTACAGGGATCCATTAAAGATTTGTGAAGAACCAGACTTAAGTTGGCCAATATTGTTAAAGATTGGTCGGCTTGACATTACTGACTTCCATTTTAAAAGGTAAAACTCTGTTTTGGGAGCCAGCATGAAGAAGGCTGATCACCAAAGAATTGATGCTTTTGAATTATGTTGCTGGAGGAGACTCTCGAGAGTCCCATGGACTGCAAGAAGATCAAACCTATCCATCCTTAAAGAAATCAGCTCTGCGTGCTCACTAGAAGGACAGATCCTGAAGTTGAGGCTCCAATACTTTGGCCACCTCATGAGAAGAGAAGACTCCCTGGAAAAGACCCTGATGTTGGGAAAGATGGAGGGCACAAGGAGAAGGGGACGACAAAGGATGAGATGGTTGGACAGTGTTCTCGAAGCTACCAACATGAGTTTGACAAAACTGTGGGAGGCAGTGGAAGACAGGAGTGCCTGGCGTGCTCTGGTCCATGGGGTCACGAAGAGTTGGACATGACTAAACAACAACAAATACTTTCAAAGTAGTCAATCTTATCAGATATGCATGTATATGGCATTTCCTTTGTTTAAGCCTGTATATTGTAGACAGAGTATTCCAGACAAGGTATGCAGGTATGTGTATTCAGTCTTCCTACTCACTGGAAATTTCTGGTTTAAATGCTAATGTTTGCCAAAGTCAGCAGCAGCACAACATACGGAACTCAGTTTGCTCTACAGGAAGTGTGAGGAATAATTCCATTAACTGAAAACAGCTCTTGGGGTAGACTAGTAGGTGCTAGGCTAGCTCTTAATATGTGATATAGCTTTTAATATGTGATATTTTAATGTATTTTTTATTTTTGTTGGAAGCCGCCCAGAGTGGCTGGGGAGACCCAGCCAGATGGGCGGGGTACAAATAAATAATAATAATAATAATAATAATAATAATAATAATAATAATAATAATTTATTTGTTACCAGACAGAAGTGTGATGATGTTGTTCATAACTTGCACAGCTCTAATTAGTCCAGAATATTTTGCATCATGTCTTCTACTTGGACTTTATGATATGGTCAGAAGAAAGGTTTTTCAGAACTATGTAACTAAAGCATGTATGTACCCTACTTCTACTTGAAACAATACATATACTTCTATGCTTTGGCTGCCCAGATATCTGATTTCTTTATAATACTGTAAAACTTAAATTTAGAATTTAGAATTTTGATGTAATTTGATGCATTGTTTGATATTACCAGCTGACGAAGACATCCATATCGAAACAGGGCCCTGTCCTGGTTGCAATTTGATCCCCTTCCCCCCTCTTTCCTTTTTCCCCCCATGATGGAACTCCTATTTGGGGACTTCCCTGGCATTTTTCTGGCCCATGTAGGACCAGTCTAGATAGTCGGCCTTGGTGAAGATTTGACGGTTTCTTCCCCAAATAAAATAAAAAAATTCCTTCCAGTAGCAGCTTAGAGACCAACTAAGTTTGTTCTTGGTATGAACGTTTGTGTGCATTTCATGTGCATTTAATTGACATAATTAAAAAAAAAACACTTCTGAAGAAGTGTGCATGCACACGAAAGCTCATACCAAGAACAAACTTAGTTGGTCTCTAAGGTGCTACTGGAAGGATTTTTTTTATTTTGTTTTGACTATGACAGACCAACACGGCTATCTACCTGTAACTCTTCCTCAAATAGTTTTTGATTTGAGTTTCTACTGAAATGAGGCTGCACTTTAATGTTGCATTTTAATCTTGTTTTTTAAGTTGTATTTTAATCAATTGTTTTTATACTTGGTGTTAGCCGCCCTGAGCCCGGTCTTGGCTGGGGAGGGCGGAGTATAAATATTTTTTTTTATTTTTTTTATTTTTTTCCTGAATCAACTCTTCACTCCGGCTTTACTTATAAAACGATCCTTTTGAATACTTTTGAATACGGACTGATATACATTTATTGTTACTTGAATTTTCTTATGTTCTAATACTGTAACGAATTATTGTTTACTCATACAACTGTGAATTTGAAGTTGTATTTTTCATTTGAAGCCACACATATTGTTGTGAACTTGAAACTGTTTTTCTTATTTGAATTGACATTCTCTGCCTAAGACTGTAATTCTTACCAGAATACCTACTTTTATTTAACTATAACTCGCGAGTAGGATTTATTCCTAGTATTGAGATTTCTGGCCAGAGCTCTTGGTGTGTATCTCCTTTCAGTATAACTAATAACAAGAACTCCAATTTATTCAATGTTTAATATACCATGCAAGATCTCCCATTTCCACTTGATGGACTTTCTGAAGTTTCCAAATACTGCTAGAGCGCACGGGAGAAAACATTGATGTGATGTCCGATAAATGTAGCATGCCATCTCTATGATTGTTTGTGATCATGACATTTTAAAGCTGTGGCTTTTCTGTCATTTTCTAAAGTATTGTTTTAGAGGGTTGTGACAGAGGTAAACAAAAGGAAAGGCAGAAATGCCACCTGTCTCCCTAGACTGCTCAGAATGAAAAATGGAAGTTAAACCTATTTGGATGAAATCATTGCAGATGTTAACTGTGCACCTGTAAGATCAGAATTCGTTTCCAGACTACTGAAAGAGAGGTGTCGTAGCTGGAAACAAAGATTGCTGGAATAGTGTTGGAGCCTGTTACCAAAATGATAGGTGACCTTTGGCTTCATAGTATTTCTTGTGGGGCTGATGGATGGGAGGAAGCCAGTTGTGTTGGCTTAAATTCTTGAGAAGTAACAGGGTCACACTATCCCTGTGCCAGACCAACTCTGCGTTACAAAGATGTCTGCAAACATGACATGAAGACTGGCAACATCAACCCTGCCTGGTGGGAATCCCTCACAGATGACCGTGGTGCCTGGAGACAGGCAGTCGAGTTGAATATTCAGAGCAGTGACCAGAGGAGAAATGACTGCTGGGAGGAGCGCAGACAGAAGAAACGCCATGGTGCATCCGCAGCAGCACAACTGGACGCTTTCGTCTGCCCCAGCTGCAACAAAACATGTCTCTCCCGCATTGGTCTCTGCAAGCCACAGCTGCGGATTTCCAGCAGCTTGTTCTCACCCCCAAAGGTGCACTCCTCCATTGTCTCCTGAGACAGATGGATGCTAGCCAGGTATATTATCATCTACCCAACGGAGTCTTGTTGTCTGGGTAGGCCAAGGTGTGGCGGTTACCTCAACCTATGCAGAACCCCCAGACGTTTCACGGTCCGTTGGCACCTGCATTAACCACGGTGTTTTACTCACTGCCACCAACCAGTATGTCTGGTAATAATTCACTTCACTTCACGAGGAGAACGTTAGAACCAAACGATGTTTATTAAAGTACAACTCTTAAGCATGTGGTTTCACAATAAATGGTTTTTCTTAGCTTGCTATCTTGTATCTTAACAGTTCCTAACAGTTCCTATCCTCTTCCTAATTCTCCCTTCTCTCTCTACAGCCCCCTCTATCTCTAACTGCCACTTCCTAACTCTGCACTTAACAGCCAACCCTCACCCAACTCCAACTTAACTGCCTTTTACACTCCCTGGGGTGGGTTTATATATCCACTTAACCCCGCCCCCTTAAGGTTCTAACTGCCTGAAGCCTTTAACCCTTTCCTTGCTGTCCCGCATTTAGGCTGAACGCCACACAAGGTCTCCACCCACAGTGCCTGGGTTTGCACCCCGGAGAGGTCACTTCGGTGCTGCAAACACAGCAAAAACAATCTGGGAGTTAGCAGTTACGAGCTATAAGCTCAACCTGATTGGCGCAAGGTACAAGGTACAAGGGGTGGCACTGTGGACTAAACCACAGAGCCTTAGTGCAGCTATACACATCAAGCAATTAAGAGTTGGCTGAAAGCCAAGATCTTCCTATCTCTGCTTGGTAACAGGGCCTTAGTAACAACCATCTCATTGGGTGGAAAGTTCCATAAAGGCAAGAGTGACCATGTGCTCGTGTGGTTGGTGTGATTAATGGAGTTTGCGACTGTTGGGGAAGGTTGTGAGAGAGAGATAGTGAGAGGAAAGGTTTTGCTTTTGTTTCTTTATTTTCCTAAGTCTGTATATAGTAACTTGTGGATACTGTTTGCTTCAATAAAGCTGTATATAGTTATCAAGTTATTAGTGGCACTGAGTTCCTGCGTCATCGTGTTCTGTCAACGCTATACATCCAGTAGCTTCCTGAAGGACTGCGTGCACTCTGCTGTGTCCAGGATTCTGTTCTTTCCTGACACAAATTCCGGTCAACTCTGAGGAGGGACTGGATCAGTTCCCCCCTCCTCCCTTTCTAACAAACTACTTCCGCCTCTGTTCACACCTTTGTGAACTTCCTGAGAGCTTTGGCTAGGTTCCAGCCCACTCCCAGCCGTTCCCTTATCACCCGGCATTCCAAGGGGTGGGGGAGTTGGCACTAGCTGCTGTTCATCCTGCATGAAAGTTAACTCTCTCTGTTCCTGGCTGCTTTCTTCCATTGGCTGCAAACCTTCACTGGGAGCTGGCTCATTCCTGACAGTGTTAGGAACTAGGATCCATGCCAGAATATGTGTGATTCCAGCATTGTGGCCACAGAAAGGCCCTGGACATAGTGAAAGATCCATCGCATCCTGGTCACCGTCTCTTTGAACTTTTGCCATCGGGACGGAGATACAGGACGATGACAACAAGAACAAGCCGTCTTAGAAACAGCTTCTTCTCCAGAGCGATCGCGGCCTTGAATGGGAAGCCTGGACTTTGAAGTCATCTAATCTTACCTGTTATGTTTTATCATTGTATGGTTTTAATCAGTGTGTATGGTTTTAATCAGTGTTTTTGTAGTTGTTTTGTCTTTGTGTGGAGTGCCCTATCTGGGTGGATGGAGCAGCCAAGTAATTTCGTTGTCCCCAAAGGGGACAATGACAATAAAATATATTCTATTCTATTCTATTCTATTCTATTCTATTCTATTCTATTCTTGGTATGGAGTCCTCTTCCATACTCAGTGATAGCCTTTTGTTCCAGGAAAGGCTAAGGAGAGATGCAGAATACCATCCCACAGACAGGCCAAAGAATGACCAAGGAAACTTCATCACATGGTTTCGTATGCTCATTGCCATTCAGAATTTTCATTGTGCCCCCTGCCACAAGTCACAGCATTAAAACAAAACAAAACAAAAAATAAAATTATTCCTTCCAGTAGCACCTTAGAGACCAACTAAGTTTGTTCTTGGTATGAGCTTTCGTGTGCATGCACACTTCTTCAGATACACTGAAACAGAAGTCACCAGACCCTTATATATAGTGAGAGGGTGGGAGGGGTATTACTCAGAGGGGTGGTGGGAATGGTTGATAGGCTGATAGCTGTGGTAAACCTGTTGACGACTGTTAACGACTGCAATTAGTCTTACAGGAAAAAGCAAGGGGTGAGAAGGTTGAAAATAGCTTTGTCATGTATAATGAGATAAGAATCCAATGTCTTTGTTCAGACCAGGTCTCTCCATGGTTTTAAGTTTGGTAATGAGCTGCAATTCAGCAACTTCTCTTTCCAGTCTATTTCTGAAATTCCTTTGCAATAAGACAGCTACTTTGAGATCTTGTATAGAATGTCCTGGGAGATTGAAGTGTTCTCCTACTGGTTTCTCTGTCTTGTGATTCCTGATGTCAGATTTATGTCCATTTATCCTTTGGCGTAGAGTTTGGCCAGTTTGTCCAATATAGAGAGCTGAAGGGCACTGTTGGCATTTGATGGCATACACAATGTTAGACGATGAGCAATTAAATAGTCCTGAGATGGTGTGTTTGATGTTGTTGGGGCCAGTAATGGTGTTGTCCGGGTGTATGTGGCAGCAAAGTTGGCATCTGGGTTTATTGCAGGCTCTGGTGCCAGTGTCTGTGTTAAGTCTGGTTGTAGTATTATTGTGGGTGAGGAGTTGTTTAAGGTGAGGAGTTGTTTAAGATAAAACAGTAATTTAAACAGTAATCTAGTCTGTTGTGTCTTGATAATGTGCTGGCAATTAAGTGTCAGATTCCAAAATAAACACACACATATTGTCCCATCAAGTTCAGAAGGGATATTCTTTGCTTGCAATGGAACATCACCCAAAATATACCCTGTTTCTCCTAAAATAAGACGTAGCCATAAAATAAGCCGTAGCAGGATTTCTACACATTTGTGAAATATAAGCCATACCCCAAAAATAAGCCATACCCTGAAAATAAGACATAGTGACATGGCGCCTCTTCCTTAAGACGGCCTGGATAGGTGTGGCTATGCAGCATACCAACGTGGAGCAGTTAAAATAAGACATCCCCCGAAAATAAGCCATACTGTGTTTTTTTGAGGGGAAAAAATATAAGACGGTGTCTTATTTTAGGAGAAACACGGTACAATTAGATATCCTAACATGTCAACACTGAGAATGGGTTAGTTGAACACTAACAAGTTTTGAATCCATTGTACTCCTGACTTTGTGACGACTGCTTATGAAGATGCTGCGTTCATTTAGGTGAATTAGGAACATAACCTGTGAGGAAGAAGATAAGTGAATATATCTAAAAGACCTGAGGAGGTTGCTGAGCTGAAGTAAAGGGAGGTCCAATACAGAAAGCAGTGACTGATTCATTCGTCAGTTGTTCAGTAGTGTGCAATTTTTCTGCATCCATCAAAGATAACCTGCAGCCAGCGTAAGCTTTTTGTTTTGTTTTATGAGGCTACTTCCATTTTCAATTTTCATAAGGGTTCCTCCCCATGCTTCCCCACCCAATGATAGTTAATTGCTTTCTCTGAGTGGTGTATTTAAAGTGGCAGAATAAGACTTCTAATTAATAGATAGTGCTACAATTGTGGAGCAAGTATATTTTGAAAACTGCTGTTAATTAGCATGGCTCCATATTTAACACAGTGATTGTTTTACTCTGATACGTCTTGCAGCAGACATGTAAACACATTACTGCCACAAATCAGAAAATTAAGCATAATAATGAAACAAGGTTCTTAGTACAATCCTTTAAGATATGGTCTGTCTAAGGAACTGCACAAATTCAAGTGCTAGAAGCAAAAAGCTAGCTTACAGAGCTTCTGCTGGCTAGATGTCTGTATGTATGAATGAGTGAGTGAGTCAGGAAGACAGACTGGCCAACTGAGTGACCAATATGCTTTGGATTTTCTTGAAATTTATTTATTTATTTTACAATGAATTTTATTGAGTTTCCACATAAACATATTATTTACACATCTGATTATTACATCTTATATTTCATAATTATACAGATGGTTTCTAAACTATTTGTTACTTTGTAAAAGAAAAAAAAGGATAAAGGATAAAAAGGAGGGGGAAAGGAACTCTGTTTAAGTGAGGGTGCTAGTGAACAAATTTGATTTATCCAAGATCCAAATGGGTTGAGATAGCAACCAAGGCTGTCCACTATCCCTACTGTTTGGTGCCATATTGATGGCACACAATATAGTATAGATAGATTCTGGGAATACCGGTAGTGGGGGAGGAAATCCCCCCAAAAGACATTTCATTCTTTCTGTATTCCACTACTGCTGCGATGCTACTATTAGCTAAGAACTGGAAGACTCAAGACATACCAACTATAGATGAATGGCAAATGAAGATGATGGACTTTATGGAACTGGCCGAACTGACTGGGAGAATCCGCGACCAGGGAGAAGAAATGTTGGAAGAAGAGTGGAAGAAATTTAAATTATATTTGGGGGGGAAATTGTAATATTTTATGTACCTTAGGGAAGTTAATACAGGCTTTCGGTCTAGAGGTAGAATTTAGGTTAAGTTGTATAGAAGGTTTTTGAGTAAAATTAGGTTAATTTTGTATTTTTTTACATTTAAAAATTGTCTAAGATGATTAGTAATAATAATAATAATAATAATAATAATAATAATAATAATAATTTATTATTTGTACCCCGCCCATCAGGCTGGGTCTCCCCAGCCACTCTGGGTGGCCTCCAACAGATATTAAAATACATCAATAATGAAATTATTATTATAATTATACATCAAGTAATGAAATTCAGATGGGGGGGGACCGGCGAAAGTCATGTAACAATGTTAAGGAAAGTTATGATTGAAGAAGAATTATTTGTGTTTTGTTTGTTTTTATGCTTGTTTGTTTTTTGTTTTTTATAAAATGAATAAAAATTATTTTTTAAAAATATATAGTATAGCTAGATAAAAGGGGTGATGATCAGGTCATCATTAAGTGGTGACTCTTGAGAAGCTCCCAGTTAATATGACAGTACAAAAACTCCAAGAAATAGTGCCCACAATCCTCTGGAAAAAATCCCTGCATTGCCAGACTGCAGTCATATCGGATAATAAGCGGAGACTTTCACCTGGAAATGCAGGATTCACCCATAAATTCACAGTGTGGTCTTGGGCAGATCATTGTGTCAACCTCATGTCTCTCTGTAAAAATGAGAGCAGGGAACTGGTTTGATTATGAATTTGAGCAGTTGGTATAGAGATGATAAATAACAGTAACGGGTTTGGCTATCACATTTGAACAAGGAGATTTATTAACTCGAAGGGATTCAGAACTGAAGAAAATCCTATAAGGAAAGGCTAAAAGAATAAATGATGTTTTCCCCCAATATATAAACAGATTATTGGTAAGGAGAGATTATTGGTATACTAGTCCATAGTGTACACAAAAGACAGATCAGGATGCACTGTTAAGACTATAAGAAGGCAGATACAGTTAAATATGACAGTAAAGGCATATTTTTGAAGGCTAATCCCTTAGATATTTTCAAAGAATGTGAACAACTTTTAAAAGGTTAGAAGACCTTGCTATATGAACTGGCTTTCAGGAATTAGAATTAAATCAGCTGAAAGTGGCTTTCTATACAATGGAGTTTCTACCGGAATGGTGGTTTTCAGTGGGGCTCTTCACAATCCCAGATTTGATTCGGGGCCCAATTCAATGATTCACAATCCAGTATGTTTCGAACCCAGCTAGATTATGGGCTAAACGATGATACTGCTCTAAGTGGACCTGACCCAAGGCCATCCCAATCCCTGCGTGTTTTAGATGGTGCAGAGCATTCTGGGGCTGCTCTGGGACTCATACGCAATTCATGGGGGAATTTTTGTTTTTGTTTTTTTTAATTTTTTTTTATTAATTTTGACAATTTTATAAGCAGATAACATAGTGGTCAAATATCCTTGCTTCCCCCCTCTCACTGTGGGAAGCCACGTGTGTCCCCCTCTCTCACAGGGGTATCCTAATCATTGTACAATTGACTTTACAAACTATATTTAACATCCTTGCTTGGGCCTGACCCAAGTCCCGAGCCAGGCATTCCTACTTGCTCAATTTCATATTTCATTTGACTTCCCCATGTCCCTCTCTGTTGGTTTCATTATCTATCCTTTCTAGCAGTTTTCATACCTCTAATTTCAAAATAATCCAATAATGTACATTACATTCATAATCCAACAAAAAATAATAAAATAACAGAAAATTCATTTTATTTAATACAACCCATTTTTCATACCTCCGCATCATAGTACTTCTGATCCTTTCCTATAACCTTGTCCAAAAGCCCTATTACAACCTAAATTAAAACTCATGGGGGAATTTTTGGGTCCCACCATTGCTTCTTGTATGATGACCTAGAATATTTCCAACATATCCCTGTGGCTGCTAATTGCAGAAGAAGGCAAGCCAAAGTGGGCAAGTTGTGTTTGCCCATCATTAATGACCTCACTGCGGGTCCCTGAATGACAGCTTGAAAAGGAGCAATGTGACATATTTGACAGTATTTGTTGGTTGACTCAAGGCCATAGTTAATATTTGACGGCAGATACATTATATGTAATATTTGATGGCAGATACATTATATTTTTTAACTTACAGCGTTTGATTGTTAGCATGCAATGGTATTTAATTTCTGACAGCCTTTGATAGATAACATGCAATTATAATTGGTTTGTATGACAGATAATAGCTTATAAGAATTCATATTTGGAGTCCACCAAAATCAAAATATTCAAGACCCCTGCCACATCTAAAGCATTTGAATTTACAGCTTAAAGCATGGGTAGGCAAACTAAGGTCCGGGGGCCGGATCTGGCCCAATCGCCTTCTCAATCCGGCCCGCAGACGGTCTGGGAATCAGCGTGTTTTTACATGAGTAGAATGTGCCCTTTTATTTAAAATGCATCTCTGGGTTATTTGTGGGGCCTGCCTGGTGTTTTCACATGAGTAGAATGTGTCCTTTTATTTAAAATGCATCTCTGGGTTATTTGTGGGCCATAGGAATTCGTTCTTTTTTTTCTTCCCCAACATATAGTCCGGCCCCCCACAAGGTCTGAGGGACAGTGGACCGACCCCCTGCTGAAAAAGTTTGCTGACCCCTGGCTTAAAGTATCACATTCAAAATGCAAATTTGGAACCTCTTAATCAGAAATTGAAATACAAACTTAGAAAACGAGGCAGGTTTTCCGTCTCTCTCAATTTCGAAACGGACAATTTCTGCAATTAAGGTTTGGATTGCAAGCTAGTAATATCAAACAATGCATCAAATTACATCAAAATTCTAAATTATAAGTTTAAGTTTTACAGCATTATATGACATTTGGTTCCTTACCTAATTTTTGAGTTTGTGTTAGGGAAGCTTTTAATGGTTGATGGATTATTGTATTTTAATATTTTGTTGGAAGCCGCCCAGAGTGGCTGGGAAAGCCCAGCTAGATGGGTGGGGTATAAATAATAGATTTATTATTATTATTATTATTATTATTATTATTATTATTCTATACCATCTATATAACTTCTATAGTAATTGTGAATGTTATTCTGTCAGGTTTGCCATTGCATTCTCAGGTTATAGGATTTAGCTTCCCTTGCATTTGGGGAAAAAAAAGAGTTGTCAAAGTCTCTGGATCTAAAGAGAATTGTTTGACAGATTTGCTGCTACTCACAACAACTTCACTAAGCTAAATAATGCGTTACCAAATGAAAACCCAGTTGTACAAATTATGTGGAATGTGTAACAAAAATAAATTCCTTGCTCCCTTGCTAATGGATTTTACCAGCCCTTCATTCCCCCAAATGAATTATTCCTGGGCTGCCTGTTTTAGTATCAGCCATTTTAGAACAGGGCAGGGGAGTTCAACTGCGTTCCAGTAGGGTGAGTTTCAACTGCAAAAGTAAGTAATGTCACGGGACACACTTTCCAAGGTTCAGATATTTTAGATTTATAAGTAACTGAAATATTGTATCAAGGTTCACAAACTTTAGAGTAACTTTCTGGAAAACTGGTCTAACAGAATTGATAACCAAGAAGAAGAAGAAGAAGAAAGGTTTTCGCTCTCGGAAGTGTCACATTGCCACCTCCACCCGCAACTTTCTTAACCATATACAGAAGAAGAGTTTGGATTTGATATCCCGCTTTATCACTACCCGAAGGAGTCTCAAAGCGGCTCACATTCTCCTTTCCCTTCCTGCCCCACAACAAACACTCTGTGAGGTGAGTGGGGCTGAGAGACTTCAGAGAAGTGTGACTAGCCCAAGGTCACCCAGCAGCTGCATGTGGAGGAGCGGAGACGCGAACCCGGTTCACCAGATTATGAGTCTACCGCTCTTAACCACTACACCACACTGGCAGGTGTTTCACCTGCTGATTAAGACATAAGAAAACTTTGCTAGGGAAGAAACTGTGCACAGGCCAGTTCCTTTGTGAAGAATCAGGAATCCTCCGAAACAAAAAGAACACTAAATTAAATGATTTTCTTTAAGCGATATTGGCAAGTCTGCAATTGTGATCAATTCTTAAAGTTGGCCCCAAAAACGCACACAGGCTTGTTTCCTTGATTTATTGATGGTAGCTCCATATCCTGTATATAACAAAGCAAACAGCAATCTAATTAGATCCAGAAATCCTGATTTGAAGATAATTTAGGTAATTTATTCCGACTGCTGATCCTCCTGGCACTGAGGTTATGCTGGAAGCCCCTCTGAACCATTTTAAGCAGCCTTTTAAGAAGCTATCCAACAATGAAGATTAAACATTAGCTGATTACCGACAAGTAATTAACAATGTCAACGAAACACAGAAACTGAATTAATAATAATTATATCATCAACATGATGATCATCTTGTAGAGAATCCCAGAGAAGAGGAGAGGTTAATTACTCACTGCTAACAGAACAGCACCAAGTCGACCGCAACCATGCCTCTGGATGGTGTTAACTGCCAGGCAGATAATTAATTAACATCATAATTGTAATGCAGCAAGCATGAAAATATTGAATTATTACACAATTTCCTTTCTACTACCTACTGCAGACACTCTATAACTTTATGGTGCACACAGATGGGCAATTTTTCACACAGTTCACGACAAAGAATTGCACGTGGAGGGGGGGAAGTTTACACCCCATTCCACGATATGTCACTGGTTTTGCTCCACTTTGTGAGATAATCCCCCCCCCTCCCCATGCCAGCTCTTTAAATTAGTACATGCATCTGAAGGACTGGTCTGTGCAAAATTCTCAAACTCTCCTCTTTCTGGCCATTGTCTTATATTTCCTGCTTCATTTTTGAGACGTCTACTTACTTCCTTTTTAGCACAGCAAATTTGCATGATTTCATCCATGCACAGACAGGTTGCATTTTTAAAACATATTGCCACTGCCGTTGATGCCGATTTCGGGCAAAATTGTACGCAGGCTGAGACCCTCCCTGCCCGCAGACTGTCTCGCCAGAGTGGTGCATGCTCTAGTTATCTCCCACTTGGACTACTGCAATGCGCTCTACGTGGGGCTACCTTTGAAGGTGACCCGGAAACTACAACTAATCCAGAATGCGGCAGCTAGACTGGTGACTGGGAGTGGCCGCCGAGACCACATAACACCGGTCCTGAGAGATCTACATTGGCTCCCAGTACGTTTCCGAGCACAATTCAAAGTGTTGGTGCTCAACTTTAAAGTCCTAAACGGCCTCAGTCCTGTATACCTGAAGGAGTGTCTCCACCCCCATTGTTCAGCCCAGAGGTCCAGGTCCGAGGGCTTTCTGGCAGTTCCCTCATTGCGAGAAGTGAGGTTACAGGGAACCAGACAGAGGGCCTTCTTGGTAGTGGCGCCCGCCCTGTGGAATGCCCTTCCAGCAGAGGTCAAGGAAATAAGCAGTTATCCTATTTTTAAAAGACATCTGAAGGCAGCCCTGTTTAGGGAAGTTTTTAATATTTAATGCTGTATTGTTTTTAACACTTGATTGGGAGCCGCCCAGAGTGGCTGGGGAAACTCAGCCAGATGGGCGGGGTACAAATAATAAATTATTGTTATTATTATTATGTGGCGATTTTGGGGAAAGATCTCGGGATGCGACCATGTCCCAAATCAGAAGCATTTTTGTTAGGTATTTTTAGGACAAGAATTGCCGAAGAAAAATCAGACTAGTGCCTCTGGCCCAGGTGGCGCTGTGGGTTAAACCACAGAGCCTAGGGCTTGCTGATCAGAAGGTCGGTGGTTCGAATCCCTGCAACGGGGTGAGCTCCTGTTGCTCAGTCCCAGCTCCTGCCCACCTAGCAGTTCTTACTTACTTTCCTTTATTCGACCGATAGTCAGAAAACATTTCTCAATAAAAACATCAAAAAGATACACAAGTAAAAACAACACAAAAGACAGCAGCATTATTAACATTATACAGGTAAACCCACATCGAGGCATTCGATTTTACGCTTCCGACACTTAAGCGCCAGGAAGAGGAATTTAGCCACCGATAAGGCTATTTTCCCAGAGGGCTTGTTCAGCAGGTATGCAACCTGCCTTTCTCTTGACCGAAAACTAAGATGGGATAAATAGGGGGCTATGAGATATTGCCTTAGCTCAGCGTAAAAGGGGCAACTCAGTAGGATATGTTCCGTAGACTCCACCTCTCCTAAATCACAATGGCACTTTCTCTGACTATATGGGACTCCTCTGAATCTCCCCCTCAATACCGCCGAGTCAAGAACATTCAGCCTGGCCGCAGTGAGAAGTCTACGATATTCCAGATATTTGATATCCGCAAGATAGCGGGCTGGTACGGCCTGGTACACCTGCTCCCCCAGAAACATCCCAGGTTTCACGCGGGCTATGTCTTCTTGTCTGGCGATGTCCCCCAGTCTCTGAGCGATCACCACTTTGGCCTGGCTATATGTCATAGACTCTATATAAAGGGAGGACAGTCCGCACTTCTGCACTTCCTCTAACACCTCACCTTCCCATGGTGATTTGAAATTGTCCCTCAGTATCAGGGGAGCCAAACCCACCGGTCTGAAGCATAGTTTAAGCCATAGCCATAATTTCACCTTCAGGGCCACATACCTAAAGGCTTGGCAGCCGGTCTCCAATCTCATGACCGCACCCGCAACAGAAGGGGGAATCCTGAGGACGGCCCTGAGAAATTGCGATTGAATCGATTCCAATTTGATAAAATCCCTGCGTGAACCCACGGCGATGCCCACCAGTAGTAGTGGGAGGACCTTCGCCTGGAAGAGTCTCAAGGCCACTTCCACTGTCTGTGCCTGTTTTTTGGCATAGAGAGACCTAATCAGCAGTTCGAAAACACGTCAAAGTGCAAGTAGATAAATAGGAACCGCTCTGGCGGGAAGGTAAACGGCGTTTCCGTGCGCTGCTCTGATTCGCCAGAAGTGGCTTAGTCATGCTAGCCACATGACCTGGAAGCTGTACGCCGGCTCTCGGCCAATAAAGCGAGATGAGCGCCACAACCCCAGAGTCAGACACGACTGGACCCAATGGTCAGGGGTCCCTTTACCTTTACCTTTACTGGCCCTTACTGTTCCCCTACGGAAAAATTCATGACACACCACTGAAACCATTGCTTTGTTCCAGGGAACTGAAGAAATTAATACCAGTTGCGTATTGGATGTAAGCCTTCGTAAGTGTCCATGAGAAGAGCTGCACCCACCTAACTAACCCCAAATATAAAAATCAGGGCATAGCTATTGGAGAAGTGAGCCTTTATGTGTGCCTCTGCAAGATTTTGCTAATTTCCATGAAGAAGGGGATCACCTGAAATGCAGCCCCTGGTTAATTAAAATTAGAATGCTCTAGATGGCTACTAGATTGTTCATTTTATATAATGAATTGAAAGTCTAATAGGAAAACTCATAATACCAGCCCTCTTAACATTAACAATTACCATGATTAACAATGATACTCACAACTCATTTTTCATTGAAGACTATGGGCAGAGATAAGCTTGTTTATATAGACTAGCTTTTGAACCGAAGAACCATTTATCACCTTGAAAGCCATGAAAGGACAGAACAGCACCCAGCAATTAAAACTTACAAAGTGACCTTGTGACAATTAAAGACCCAGCCTCCTGTGAAGCAACAGCAAAGCAATTGTTTTTAAATCAATTAGAAATGGAAAGATAATTTGTTGGTTTGTTAAATCATACATCTTAGCCTAATGGAAAAACAGAGCACATTCCCCAGTGTGTTGAGAGAGGGTCTCCTGGGCCAAAAAGGTTTCCTTGTGCACACATAAAGATATTCAGATTAAATCAAAAGCAGCAGAACAAATACCGTGTTTCCCCTATTTTAAGACACCGTCTTGTATTTTTTTCCTCAAGAAAACGCACTATGGCTTATTTTGAGGGGATGTCTTATTTTTATTACGTAAGCACGCCTTGGCAAGGCCACGCTTGAGTTCTGGGGTTGCGAAGGCCGGGACGGGCGCGGAGCTCTTTGTTTGCTTGCTGGCAGTGGGGGGAGAATCCAAGCCAAGCTTTGAGGAAACGGGCACCAGAGAGACCCGCTTTCGCTGGGCGCTCTCTCCTGCTCCTCCTCCTCCGGCTTCCCTCCTTGAAACCCGACAGAAGCCTTGTTTTCCAAGGAGCTTCTTGGGCGACGCGCGGGGCGGCTCGGGGGATTTCGTTGTGGCGGCGAGCAGGGAAAGCCCATGCCGCCTTCCCTCTCCGCCACGGCGCCCGCCCCGTGCGCTCTGCGCTGAGCAGAGTTGGGCGAGCGCGCCAGCGAAGAGACCTTCGGAGTGCCTTTGTGGCGCCCCCTGCCCCTTCCTGTGCGCCCTGCTCTGCAGAGTTCCTGAGCGCTGCTTCTGAGGTTGACTGGTTTTGGTGGCGGGACTGGACGCCCAGCCCCGCCTTTTCCTTGGCGCCCTCCAGAACTGCGCCTATCACTATGGCTTATTTTCGAGGTACGGCTTATATTTCGCAAATGCAAAAAAAATCCTCCTATGGCTTATTTTATGACTACGTCTTAAAATAGGGGGAACAGGGTACGTGCTGAGGGTGAAATATGCTTTGTCTTCTGCCTATCTGCATTTTGTTTTTGTGCCCCATCCTCTTCCATCTTTGATAAAGCCAGCTGCCACCTCTCTAATGTAGAAGGGGAACTACTGAATATGATCAGTTTAAGCTGCCTTCTGATGTCACACACAGTCTAATAATAATAATAATAATAATAATAATAATAAATTTATACCCCACCCATCTGGCTGGGTTTCCCCAGCCACTCTGGGCGGCTTCCAACAAAAGATTAAAATACAATAGTCTGTTAAACATTAAAAGCTTCCCTAAATAGGGCTGCCTTCAGATGTCTTCTAAAAGTCTGGTAGTTGTTTTTCTCTTTGACATCTGGTGGGAGGGCGTTCCACAGGGCGGGTGCCACTACCGAGCAGGCCCTCTGCCTGGTTCCCTGTAACTTGGCTTCTCACAGCAAGGGAACCGCCAGAAGGCCCTCGGCGCTGGACCTCAGTGTCCGGGCAGAACGATGGGGGTGGAGACGCTCCTTCAGGTATACTGGACAGTTTAGGACTTTAAAGGTCAGCACCAACACTTTGAATTGTGCTCGGAAACGTACTGGGAGCCAATGTAGATCTTTCAAGACCGGTGTTATGTGGTCTTGGCGGCTGCTCCCAGTCACCAGTCTGCTGCATTCTGGATTATTTGTAGTTTCTGGGTCACGTTCAAAGGTAGCCCCACATAGAGCGCATTACAGTAGTCCAAGCGGGAGATAACCAGAGCATGCACCACTCTGGCGAGACAGTCCACGGGCAGGTAGGGTCTCAGCCTGCGTACCAGATGGAGCTGGTAAACAGCTGCCTTGGATACAGAATTAACCTGTGCCTCCATGGACAGCTGTGAGTCCAAAATGACTCCCAGGCTGCGCACCTGGTCCTTCAGGGGCACAATGACCCCGTTCAGGACCAGGGAGTCCTCCACACCTGCAGGAGTCAACTACAGTCGGGTCAATTCCAATGCCTAAGCCAATACCACTCCCATTCTGTAACTAATAAAGTTGTGGCCTAAATTTGCCCAATAACATTAACCTTCCCCCCCCCCAAAAAAAAATTTTTATTGGTATTTCCAAATTTTATAACACTAACGTATTTTCTTAACCATCTTCATTTTAACACATATAAACACACATACCGGTAAACACATTAAAGACAACAAATACAACAAAAATATCAGTTATTTTTCATTTGCTATCACCTCAAATTGACTTCCTCTATGTCTCCCTTACTAAAGTTCCATTCATAACTTCCTTAGCAGTTATCCTACTTCCTAATTTCATACCTTCTTTTACTCATTATTAACTCCCGATTTTGTTTTTATCTTTTCATTAACCTTATTCCTCATTTATTTCCAAATGTCTCTATATCTCATTTCCCAAAAACTTAATCTTCTTAATTACTATACATCTAGCCTAATCTAAGCTTCTTATATTCTTCTGAAACGTACTAAGTTACAATATTACAATATTTTTTTAAATAAATTCTAAATTTCTTCCAATCTTCCTCCACCATCTCCTCCTTCTGGTCCCGGATTCGTCCAGTCAGGTCTGCCAGCTCCAAATAGTCCATCATCTTCATTTGCCAATCTTCTATCGTAGGTATTTCCGAATTCTTTCAGTTTTTGGCAAGCAAAATTCTCGCTGCTGTTGTGGCATACAGGAAAAATCTAACATCTTGTTTGGGTATTTCCTCTCCAACAATTCCAAGCAGAAAGGCCTCTGGTTTCTTAATAAATGTGTTCTTAAACACCTTTTTCAATTCATTATAAACCATTTCCCAGAAGCCTTTCACCTTGGGGCACATCCACCACATATGAAAAAATGTACCTTCCTTCTCTAACATTAACCTAATCTCCGTGTCCTTCTGTCTTATTCATCAATGAAGGGGTGGTCTCGGGGTCTTGACACGCAAACAGCAATTTACAGCAATGATACCACATCTAAGGTATTCTGAGTAAATGAAATGGTGGCATCCAGAAGTAGTTAAAGAAAGGAAGAGAAAATGAATGTAAAGATGAACTGAACATGATCTCCATGGCTTATTAACCAATTGTTGTACGTACCCTTGGACAAGGGTCATTGGTTTAGATAGTGACAACAAATAATAAATAAATACGGTAAAACAAAATGAATTTTGCCTTTAAGAACAATGGAGTCACAAAATGGGGGCCAGGGAATTCCATATATCTCTAATAGGCGCACAAGTTTCTGATAATGACCATGATGCATGGTGCAATGTCTATAATCAACCAATTGAGAATACTGCGAAATTATTGGAATGGCAGGCGAAATTATTGGAATATACAGAAATACCAAGAATGACAGGAAGAACTGGAGATAATACAGAACAAACATTTATTGGAGAGTGGGACATTTACAGAAAATACCTTAAAGAGCACTGTAAAAATGTGAATTCTTTGGTAGGCTTAGACTTAGATGGACTCCTGTATAACATGGAAAATCATATGAAAATAAAATTTGGGGGGAAGTTTGGAGTGATAATGAAAAGTGTGCTACTCATAAGAAAACTAAGACCTTTGATGGGGTGACTGGAAGTCATAATAGAAGCTGTGTTGTAAGAAATAAATTTATATTTTGTAAATTGTAATACTCTTTGGTTTATATATATATATATATTCTTTTTGTTGATTGTAATTTTCTTTTTAAAATCAATAAAGCAATAACAAAGTTTTTTTTGAGAGAGAGAATACTGCTGCTATGATGATTTGAGTTTTATCTCTCATGTTTTTGCAAGTATTTGTAGATCAGCTTGGATACTAACTAAGCCAAATGAAGCACAATTTCTGAAGACCATAGCAGTTTTCCCTTTGAGAACCCTGACTTCAAAACTCTGTTGCTTGTGATAGAATCAGAAGAGAATATTTTAGCTTAAAGTATAGCTGATTAATCATGCAAATTAATCAGTTGTAGGTTGAAGTTCCAAAAAAACACCACATTGAGATGTTGTTATTACTGTTGTTATTTCAAGTATTCAAGAAGAAACAAGGGAAAAAAGTCAGGGAGTCTGCTTTAGGAAGCAATGTTCATATTTATGGGAGCACGGCAGCTTAAATTCGTACTATTGAGTTGCTGTAGGTGTTTATTAATCAAACTAATTTACTATTCAATTACACAAAGCGAATTAGAAAAAGTACCATTATAACCAGCTGAGAGCCATGCTAACACACAGTCTTTTCAGGTAATAAAAGACCAGGGAAGTATCAGGTAAAATATAAGAAGTGCTTTAAACGTCGTTTTTTTTCCATTTGCTGATTTAAAAATAAATAACAGGGTTGTAGCCTTTGTAAGTGCAATGCTGTACACAGGAGAAACCTCTTCGTTCTATGGATGTTTCATTGGGGATTGCTTTGCTGCAGCAAAGGGGGAACTGATAACAGTATCATTTGCACTCAGAACTTTTCACAGGAAAGGATGAAAGTCAGAAACACAACTCATTTGTGCACCTGCTTTCCATGGCTTCTCATGATATACAAAGCAACACTCAGAGATAGGCAGCAGAAGGAACAGGTTAGTGGTTTTGAATTAACTGATGTTGCAATCCTAGACACTTGAGTTCACCGATTTAAAATGGGAGTAAGTGTACCAAGGATATGCAGTGTTAGGACGCCAACAAGTAGGCACGCTGAAGAGCAGCGGTCAGAGTCCGATAAAGCCGAGGTCAAACAGTCCGGGTCAGAAGTCAGTCGAAGTCAGGCAGTCGCACAGGGGTCAGGAGTAGCCGAAGTCAGTTCAAGCCAGAAGTCAGGAAGCCAAGGGCAGGATTAAGCCAGGAGTCAGAAAGCCGAAGTCACAAAGCCAAGGTCAGTAGGAAGCCAGGAGTCAGGAAGCCGAAGACATGAACACAGGAACCAGGAACAGGACAAGCAAGAACAACCACGTGCTCCAGCACAGCAGTTGCAGGTGCTGGTGAATGGAGCAGCTGGCCTTCCTTAAATAGCCGGCTCATGACCACGCCTCTTACGAGCTGCAGCTGCCTCTCATTGTTCCCTACGGCTCTCAGCTCTACGTTCTACAGCTGAGAAGGGAGGAGGGGAGGGGGTCAGCCGGCTCCTCTCCTCACAAGGGCCTGATTCTGGCTCGACTTCTTCCTCCTCCTGTCCAGGTGTTTCCACCTCCCTATCTGATTCTTCCTCTTCTGAGGAGTGCTGCCACCAGTCTTCTTCAGGTAAGAATCCCTCCATTTCTCCGGACTCTTCCGTGATTGCCGCTTCACCTAGGGGGGCTTGCCACCACTCCTGCTCATCTGGTGCAACCCTGAGATGCAGGAGTGCAACTTGATGTCCCAGTCCAGAACGACATTCTTTTTCAGACATGAATTGGTTTCCGCAGGTGAGATGAAGGAAGAACCAGATACACAGAAATCCTAAAAAATCATTTGTTTGCTTCCAGACTGTTGCTATTTTAAAGGTATCTTTATCTTTATATCTTTATTGTCATTGTACAAGTACAACGAAATTGGATTTAAATAATAAAAATTAAAAAAATTAAATAATTTTTAAAAAATTCATTTTTCATTTAAACAATTGTTTCCCCAACCAAAAATGTACTCAACACGAGTAACAGCAGTAAAAGCCATACGAAACACTTAAAAATAAGGGAGAGCACTGAGCAGCTGCTGCGTCTATGCGCGCCGCCATCTTAGAACTCTTATAACTTAGAACTGTTATAAAAAAATAACAGAAATTTAAACCAAAAACAAAAACAAAACAAAAACTGAGCACTCTCTGCCAAGCAGCGGCGGCGGCAGCGGTCCTTTATAGAGCCCATCAGGCCCCGCCCTAGGCCAGGTGGTGAGTGGCCGGACTAGTTTAAAGGTAGGATTTAATTAAAGGTAAAGGGACCCCTGACCATTAGGTCCAGTCATGACCGATTCTGGGGTTGCTGCGCTCATCTCGCTTTACTGGCCAAGAGAGCCGGCGTACAGCTTCCGGGTCATGTGGCCAGCATGACAAAGCCACTTCTGGCGAACCAGAGCAGCGCACGGAAATGCCGTTTACCTTCCCGCAGGAACGGTCCCTATTTATCTACTTGCACTTTGACGTGCTTTCAAATTCTAGGTGGGCAGGAGCAGGGACCGAGCAACAGGAGCTCACCCCGTCACGGGGATTTGAACCGCCGACCTTCTGATCGGCAAGCCCTAGGCTCTGTGGTTTAACCCACAGTGCCACCTGCCTCCCGGGATTCAATTACATACTGGTTAATTCAAGTTGCACAACCAAAGTTGAGTTGGCGTCCTTGCTCAACGAACCTGCTTCGTCCCCAAATTTTTGTGATAAGAAAAGTGATGGGAATTGTACCCAGAAAGAAAACTCGGGACAAGTAATCAAGTGATCAGAAAAAGTAGGAAATGACATTAAGAGACAAGATAAAAAATTATTTTTATATGCAACAATGGCAGCAAGAATGTTAATGGCACAAAGATGGAAACAAGAAGAATTACTGACAATAGAAGAATGGCAGACAAAGTTAATGGACTATGCAGAATTGGAGAATATGGCAGGAAGAATTCGAAACTGACGGGACCAGGAATTTCTAAAAGATTGGACTAAATTTGAGATACCGTATATTTGAAAGAGAACTGTAAACAACAAATCACGCTAATAGGTTTGCAAGAAGTTTTGCGAGGTTAATTTTAAGAAATATTACAGAAATAATTTAGGAAAATAATATCTGATTTTGGTTATTAAAAATAATAGTGAAATATGAAATACAGGAGGAAGTTAAGAAAAGTGAAAATCTCGAGAAGTGGTTGGTGGAAGTCAGAAAATTTGTATAACACATGAATGTTAAATGCTGTTTAAAAGAATGTATGCAAAAAATTGTTAATAAAAATTATTTATAACCCCCCCCCCCAAAAAAAAACCAAGTGATCAGAAAAAGCTTATATTTATTTCAATTTAACAAATTAGAGAATCTGCCAACTGGCTAAATAACTAAGTGTGAGTAGGGGGAATCAATGGCCTTCCTGGGCATGTAAGTTTGTATGTTGTTTGCTCCCCAGCCAAAGGTGAGGGAGAAGTATCCCCCTCTTGACTAAGTGAGACTTTGGCAATTGAAGCCCAACCTATGTACCCGGATCCCACGGCCCAGTGTTCACCATGGTGTGTAGGCACCCAAATGCCCCCAAGGGCACCCTCAGATGGCTATGGGTGATGACTCAAAAGTACCACTTACCCGCAAAGTGTCTCACGGTGGCAGTGAATTAACGTTTCACCTTTCTTTGCCTGCCCACACTGGATGCCAAACAGCCAAATAATGCCAAAAACAGGGAGTCCCCATTGTCATACATTCAGAATGTTCAGGGTTGCCTTACGTTCAGAATTTTCTGGACATAGCCAGTATTCAGCCCGGGCGAAAATTGTTGAAATGTCCAGGAAAATCTTTGGCCAAGAAAGCTCAACAACTTTGACACTGGCATTAATGATTGTATGTTAAAAACTGGGAGTTAAGTAGGGAGAAATTGAGCTAAAAATTCCGAGACCAGAGGGAGGGAAGGGTGCAAAAAGTACAAAATTAGGAGTTTTAAATTAGGTTGGAGTAAGGGAATTTGATACGGTTATAGGGAAGGATCAGAAGTACCATGATGCTGAGGTTTGGAAAAAGGAGTTGTTTTAAGTAAAATGAATTTTTTGTTTTTTAGGCTATTTTAAAGTTAGGAGTTTGAAAACTGTTAGAGAGGATAGATAATGAATTCAACAGAGGGGGACTTGAGGAAGTCAATCGAAATATGAAATTGAGAAATGAAGGAAAGCCTGGCCCACAGAATTGGGACAGGCCCAAGCAATGATATTAAACACTGTAAGGTAGGTTAAATGTACAATGATTATGCCTACCCTTGTGAGAGAGGGGAATGAATGTTGCTTCCCACAGTGAGAGGGGGGAAGTATGGAAATTTAACCATTATGTTATGTGCTTAAAAACTGTAAAAATCAATAAAAATTTTGGAAAAGAAAAAAGAAAGCTCAACAACTTTTGTGTTCATATTTTTGTGTTCATATTTTGAAATATGGCAACCCTACTTGAGGGCGCTCTACAAAATTTCAGGCTAGCCTGCCCCCTCCTAGAATCCCAGATGGCTAAAGAACACATTGAGTCCCCCCCCCCTTGGAGGGCTGAGGCAAATTTCCCTCCCCTGAAGGCAAGAATGGAAGTGTGGGATAACATTTATTGTACACAATATAACCTCCCAGCTGAATAAAGAGCTGACATTGTCTAATCTCTCCGCAAACTAATCAGGGCAAATGCTCAATAAGTCAAACAGCAGCAATCCTTTGTATCTTCCAGTCAAGCGCTTTTCATCTACTAGTCAAACAATCCTGAAGCCCCTCTGCAGTGAAACACACTGCCCCTTACAGCCCCAGATCACTCCAGGTGGACAGACCAGGGAGTTGTTCCTCCCTGACTTGCTGGCCAAATCTGGTGTGTAGCAGTATTAGTTTCCTACAGTGCTATTTTTCTAGAAAAAGAGGTGCCCGAACTCACCATGCATACCTCCCTTGTTCTCTTATAATGGCAATGGTACCCACCTGAGAGGCGGCGGAACTGAGTTCCGGTGAGTTCCGTCTGAAAAAACCTCCTGGGTTTCCTGCCAAATTTGGTTATAATCAGTGTAGTTTTTAAAAGTTGAGTCTACAGTCTGGATTCAAAATGGTGTCCAGAGGTTTCCAGACATAGACAAAACCCCACTCCTCCATCTCAGGAAGCCTCACACCAATTTTGGTTATGATATCTTAAGAGATGTCCAAATGCATGCAGTTGGGAACAGTTTGGTCTGCCATCTTGATTCAAAATGGCATCTGACAATGTCCAAACACAGACCCAAAGCCACTCCTGGGGTACCGCCATGCCAAGTTGGCCAACAATACTGTGAGAGGTGTCCAAATACAGGGCAGTTTGGAATGGTTCTGTCTGCCATCTTGACTCCAAATTGGCCAAAAGCTGCTCCCCCACTATGGGAACAGCCATGCCAAACTGAACAACCGTATCTTCAGAGGCATCCAAATTGGTGCAGTTTGGAACAGTCACACCAGATTTGGTTACCATTTCTCCTTATTGATGGAGTTTGGAATCTGCCATCAGGACTCAAAATGGCGCCTGGCATCCAAACATTGACAGAACCCAGCTTCTCCACAGTCAAATCATATTGGCCAATGGTATTTCAAGAGGTGTCCTAACAGACAGACAAACAAACCACTTTCCAAAATGCATGGTGGGTATATCCATACATATATGACACAGGGTGGCTGCTAACATTAGTCAGAGAGAAGACCTATTGAAATCAAACGACTTCAATTTTATGTCAATTGGTTTCAATGTGTTTATTCTGAGTATGATTAACATGGAATATTACCCAAATATATTGTGGCAAGGGGGGTAATACAGTGGTACCTCGGGTTACAGACGCTTCAGGTTACAGATTCCTCTAACCCAGAAATAGTACCTCGGGTTAAGAACTTTGCTTCAGAATGAGAACGGAAATCGTGCTCCAGCAGCACGGCAGCAGCGGGAGGCCCCATTAGCTAAAGTTGTACCTCAGGTTAAGAACAGTTTCAGGTTAAGAACGGGCCTCCAGAACGAATTAAGTTCTTAACCTGAGGTACCACTGTATAGGCAAGGGGGTAATAGGCCTTGGTCCAGTATACCTGAAGGAGCGTCTCCACCCCCATCGTTCTGCCCGGACACTGAGATCCAGCGCCGAGGGCCTTCTGGCGGTTCCCTTACTATGAGAAGCCAAGTTACAGGGAACCAGGCAGAGGGCCTTTTCGGTAGTGGCACCCGCCCTGTGGAACGCCCTCCCACCAGATGTCAAAGAGAAAAACAACTACCAGACTTTTAGAAGACATCTGAAGGCAGCCCTGTGTAGGGAAGCTTTTAATGTTTAATAGACTATTGCATTTTAATATTCTGTTGGAAGCCACCCAGAGTGGTTGGGGAAACCCAGCCAGATGGGTGGGGTATAAATATTATTATTATTATTATTATTATTATTATTATTATTATTATTACCTATCTTTGATTGGAATTAGCTTGACAGGCTTCCAGAGAGGAGATAAACAAAACTCATGGTGCTATAATATCTTTTTTAAAATTAAGATTCCTTGCTGGTTCAAAGGAGACTCGAGATTTAGATGTTTATCTGAGGACATCCTTCGTTTTCTCCTCTCCGTGGAGGGCTGGTGCTACCTTTCTCTGTTGCTTATCTCTGGTCTGTTTCTGAGGCTGCGGCAATACTTTGGGGTAAACAACAGCAATCTGAATGCTCAGAACCTCAGTTCTCACTCCCAGAGGAAACATTCCCTGAGTATTCCATCCATGTTAATTTTTAATTTAAAACCTCAAACCCATGAACAATAGACTTCTGACATATAAATATTAAAAATTAAATTTCCTGAGTTCATTATTTGATAATTAGAACTAAATAACATCTTAACTGAGAGACAAACCCCACGCAAAGCAAGTCAGTTCTATTTAAGATTCCATTAGAAAAGTGTTTGAGCTCGTATGTAATGGACCATAAAATTTAATTTGGAAATGATATTACCCAAATGATGAAATGATACCAGTCACAAAGGGACATGTAGTCAGCCCTCGCCTTTTCATTTGGTGTGATGCTCTTCTATTGATTGCGTAGAATTAAAAAGGAAATACTTAATTTTGCCCTGAATAACACATGTAGGTTTTTACTGACTTCCTTTTTTCTGGATCCCTTTAGTATTTAAGTCAGAATTGACCACTGTAGCTCCATGTAATTACAAAGATTTCCTTATCTTAGCCTATTTGCTGAAGTCATCCTAAAGAAAGGGTCTTGTAATCCATTGGCTGTCTCATATCTCATTTACATTGGTGGTAATCCCTACCCTATCTCAGCATTTAGGTAATGACTTTGGGATTAAATTGCATTTCTTGCAATTCTTTACTTTCAAAATCTCCACAACATCTCAGAAAGGCCTCACTGAATAGGCCTGTCAGAGGTCTGGGTAATGCAGAATGCAATGGGAGGTCTTTGGCTTCACTCTGAAATTAGCTTTCTTTGTAATAGGTTTTAAACGTTGCAATGCATCTCAGGGGGGCAAGAATAGATACATAGGCTAGAATCCCAAGTAGTGGTTGGTGAGATTTCCCGGGCCCAATCTGGAAAATAATTGGGGTAAAATAATTCGTTTTCAAACTAAAATTGAAATAAAACCTTTCTTTCCAAAGCCTTGTCATGTTCCCAATGATAGGATCAGGGGTGGGAGAGAGATGGGAGCCTAGAGACTACCATGCCTTAACATAGGGTCTTCCTCAACTTATGTATATAGGGAGAGGGTAACACTGTGGTCCAAACCCCTGAGCGAGCCTCTTGGGCTTGCTGATCAGAAGGTCGGCGGTTCGAATCCCCGCAACGGGGTGAGCTCCCATTGCTCGGTCCCAGCTCCTGCCCACCTAGTAGTTCGAAAGCACACCAGTGCAAGTAGATAAATAGGTACCACTCTGGCGGGAAGGTAAATGGCGTTTCCGTGCGCTGCTCTGGTTCGCCAGAAGCGGCTTAGTCATGCTGGCCACATGACCCAGAAGCTGTACGCCGGCTCCCTGGGCCAATAAAGCGAGATGAGCGCCGCAACTCCAGAGTCGCCTGCGACTGGACCTAATGGTCAGGGGTCCCTTTACGTTTAAGATGTAATTGCCCCCTTTCACAGCTGCTGTATATGGGGTGGACATTTTCACTAAGACACCCACCATGACTCTCAAGATATCTTGCCTGGCTAGTCAGTGCTAGTTCAGAACACATTTTGAGAAGTTAGGATTTATTCCCCAACCCCCCACCCCGGTTATGTGCATCTCCTGGTCTGTTAGGCTGTTCCCTGGTAAGCGAAACATCAGGCAATTTTCAAAACAGACTTCCCCAACATCTCAAAGCCACACTCCTTCCTGTTCCAAGTATCCTCATTTAAGACTCCTAGAGATATTTCTGTCCATCTCCCATTCTTTGGCCGATCCGCTTTCCGCACCACTACCTCAGTCCAAAAGTATTGATGTGGTCACAGTGCCCTCCCATCTGTCTCCAGGCATAAAACCATGTGATAAACAGTGCTTTTTTTTTTTTTTAGAAAAAGATGTGCTGGAAGTCACCATGAATGCCTCCCTTGTTCCAGGGGCGGAGGAAGCCTCCTCGCTACCCGGGGCGGCGACCGGAGGCACCCCTGGGGGCGGGGCATCGTGACGTCGCGTTGTGATGTCACGATGCAACGTCATTGCGGCTCCGCCCCAGCAGCGGGAAAAAGCCCTTTAAAAAAAAGCAAAGCGAAGGCAAGCAGCCTGCTTGCCTTGGCTTTTCTTTTTTTAAAAGTGCTCCCCCCCCCCCCGCTGCCGGGCGGAGCCGGCCGCAGGCCCGCAGGGGCGAGGGGAGGGGCGGGCAGCGAGGATGGGGTGTCACCCTTGTGACAAGCGTGACAGCCCTCCGCCTCCTCCTCGCTAAGCAAGCAAGCAAGTGATGTATAAAAGCTGCGCCATTGTTTTGCTTTTGTAGCTGTAGTACCAGTATAGCCGTCGCTAAAGGGCGCTGTTTTGCTGATGACATCTAATGTCTGCGACGGGTTTTTTGCGTTTAAACTTTATTTTAGGTATGACAGGTGTGGTTTTTCTGAATTTTTATTATGCCAGATTAGTATGCCATGGTAATGGAATGCTGTGTCCTAATTTGATGCGATTTGGTCCAGCGGTTACGCAGCAAGGGTGTTTCGGACAAACACGCAATGGGAACATTTATATATATATAGATATGTTAGTCTAAAATGTGCTCAAGAACCATAGCTGTCTCAGAAATCATAACTTTGTTGTGGCCATAGCTATTTAGCAACTGTTTCTGAATGATATAATTGTACCATATGGTGGCGAGGGACTAATACTATGGAAAATGCTTCAATTGTTACCTTTTTACCTGTGCTTCCATGCACAATGGATCTTGCTTTTTATTGTCAGTCTCCTTTACCTCCACATCTTTTTAATAGAGATATTAATTAAATTTCTTTCCTTTAATGAACTACATATGTTACGCATTGGGTGGGTCAACAAAGTAAGTTTTAAAATCAATTATACAATTACATATGTGGTAATGAGAGCACAGAACTAATTGCCTGTGGGGCAGTACTGTAACCTTCTCATAATGCAAGTTTCATTAGGGTAAGGTCTATTATTACAAGGAATCGTGGAAATAATGGGGGTGGGTGTATTCAGCAAGAAATAATAAATGAGGGCCATTTCAAGATAAGAGAAGCTGTTTGCTGCTTTGAGTGCGATAGCAGGCCCCTATACTGTATGTAAATAGATAGGGTCAAGTTTCTCTGAGTTCCCAGAGAACATTGTACAAGAATTAATTTTCATTCTATTCTGGAGAATAACGGGAGGAAGGTTTCTAATTATGCCCCTAGGCTGGATACAACCAAACTCTGTAACATAGGCAGGTATTTTTTTAAAAAAATGTACAAGACATTCTCAGTACATACAGGTGATGTGAACTTGTGAAATGGCCTACAGTGTTTCTTATTCCTGAATTTGTATTGCATTAATGACGGCTGGTGGAGAGGATAGACACCATACCTGAAGTTACAAATTTCACAATTTTTATTCCGTTTCAAAGTGTTTTGTGTTTAGCTTTGCATTCAATGCAAAGTCTTGTTTTTGTTTTAAGGTGTTTCCCACCATACACAGAATCATAAAGGTAAAGGGACCCCTGACCATTAGGTCCAGTCGTGACCGACTCTGGGGTTGCGGCGCTCATCTCGCATTTGTAAATCGGGGGACTGTCCCCGGGAAACGGGGACGTCTGGTAACCGTACCCTAGATCCTTTTCACATGTGCTACTGGCAAGTCAGGGGTCTCCCATCTTATATTGGTGCAGCTGGTTCTTCCTGGCATTTGCAGAACCTGACATTTGTCCCTTTGAAATTCACTCTGTTAGTTTTAGCCCAGTTCTCCAATCTGTTAAGGTCATCTTGAATCCTGATTCTGTCTTCTGCGGCATTAGCTACCTGCCCCAATTTGGTGCCATTTCAAATTTGATGAGCATCCCCTCAATTCCTTCATCCAAGTCATTTGAACAACAATGGGCCCAGGACAGAACCCTGCGGCACCCCACTTGTCACTTATTTCTTGGAACCAAACTGACAACAGCAATCTGCACATTTACACAATAAACAATCCTAGGTCGAATCAAGCTGTGAACACAACCAGACACCTTCGCAAACTGTATTTATATATGGTATTCCCGTTTGAGATTTTTATATGATATTCTTGACCATGCATCGTCAAGTTGCCAGACCATAGCTGTCAACTTTCGGATTTGAAAATAAGGGATTTTTTCAAACTTTTGGTTTTGAAAATAAGGGATGCCGCGAGGGCGGTGCAATGGCACTAAGTAGCCTCGCCACCCTGCGCTCCAGAGGCTGCGCGCGAACGGGTGAGCGAAAGAGCGAGCGCATAGACGGCAGGCAGGCTGTCTGTCTGGTTGGGCGTGAGGGTCTAGCTGCACAAGGCATGCAAGCTCCGCCCCCAGTCGGTCTCAGACTCCTTATTGGCAGCCGAGCAACGCAGCTGAGGAGCCTCCCTGGCCGGCAGGGAGGGAGAGGAGCTGCTTCCTTTGAAATCCGGGAAATTTAAGGGATATCAACAATCCGGGATAGCAGCGGGAAACGGCATTGGAATAAAGGAGTTTCCCGCAAAAAAAGGGAGGGTTGACAGCTATGTGCCAGACTCAGAGCATCTATTGCTAGCCAAAAAAGCAAGCTATGTTTCAGCATGTCTTTATAGAAAGGAAGCCAGCCAGCATCCTTTCTTCCCTTCCCTTTCAGCAAAATTATCCTCTTAATTCCACCCGCTTTTAGTAAGGGCGAATTGCTACAGGATTAGCAAGCACAGTTCTAAAAACAATTTAATTCCCCCCAAGCACCACATCCATTAGAAAAATTGGTATCAGTTTTTTTTAAAACCTCATTTATTTTTACAAACAAGGGACTCACAGTGTGTCCAGGGGAGCTCATTCACACTAATAGTGAAAGGAATAAAGGAACAAACAGCACGGTTGGTCAGGGAAGCTGGAGCTTGAGTAGGTGTGGCCTTCAAGGCAATAGCTCTGAGCATGCTCAGAACAGATGCATGACTCAGATAGGTCTCCCAGGTTGTTGTTGTTGATGATGATGTTGTTGTTGAATTTATAGACCGCCCTATACCTGGAGGTCTCAGTAGATCTTCCATTGTTCAGACCTACTAGCATTATAAACTATGGCTGGATTGCTATCATGAAAATTTGGGGGAAGGGCAAACTAGACAGCCTAAACTGGAGCCAGTACAGTAAAATACAAATTCATCACCAGGGCTTTTTTTTTCAGCCAGAACTCACCAGAGCTCAGTTCCGGCACCTTTCAATGGGCACCATTGCCATTATAAGAGAACAAGGCAGGGGCGTAGCGAGGGGGAGGGGGGCGGGCCGCCCCGGGCAGCGCCCTGGGGTGGGGGTGACACCCGGGGTGGGGGGCACTGCCCCCCGCGATCGGCAGCACCAAAAGCATCGCTTGGTGTGCGGTGGCTGGCTTGCTTGCTTAGTGAGGGGATTTGAACCGCCGACCTTCTGATCGGCAAGCCCAAGGTTCAGTGGTTTAGACCACAGTGCCACCCACATCCCTAATATATAGTACATGATAACAATATTATGGGTGTTGTTGTTTTTAAAGTACCATTTTCTGTTCCCATCCTCACAAAAATGTACATTTTGCAAGAAGATGGAATTCTACTCTGGTAGGGGAGGAACTGTTAGCACTAGCAGTGACTGTGGGAAGCATTTCTGTCAATTGTGTAAAAGAAAGGTATTTTGGGGAACATAACTAGAGTGTTGCTTCGTAAGTAGAGGAAAGAAAGTGTGGTGGGCAAAGAAAATGTTTCAGCTGACCGCCTATGGTTTAACAGAATGCATAGTCAAAAGTGCGTGCTTGCACTACTATAACCCTTTTGCGCCAAACACAAGTTATATGGCAACCGCCTGCATGCTAAATGCGCAGAATCAACATTCAAGATTAGAAACTGTAAAGGTAAAGGGACCCTTGACCATTAGGTCCAGTCGCAGACGACTCTGGGGTTGTGGCGCTCATCTCGCTTTATTGGCCGAGGGAGCCGGCGTACAGCTTCCGGGTCATGTGGCCAGCATGACTAAGCCACTTATGGCGAACCAGAGCAGTGCCGTTTACCTTCCCGCCGGAGCGGTACCTATTTATCTACTTGCATTGGTGTGCTTTCAAACTGCTAGGTGAACAGGAGCTGGGACCGAGCAACGGGAGCTCACCCCGTTGCGGGGATTCGAACTGCCTACCTTCTGATCGGCAAGCCCTCGGCTCTGTGGTTTAACCCACAGCGCCACCTGCGTCCCATAATTACATTACATGATCCTAGTCTGTCCCTAAACAGAAAAGGAGGGGAGGGGAAGTGCCTTACTTACTAGAAACTCAGACTGCTAACAAAAGCAGCTCGCATCTAGATACTGATGCAATAAAAAGGCCCGTGACATGTAATTCATGGGACAGAGAATATAAAGGGACAGTTGCGGATTGTCTGATATTTGTCCTTCTCTGGCACCAAGACTTCATTGAACATAAGTTATAGTTTTGCATGTTTTAGGCTTAGCCAAGTTAGTATTCACAGAGGGTTACTGATGATCAAGAAGCATTTTCAATGGCCATGCCCATATTGAATTGGATTTGTGAGATAAGTTAAGGAAAAGGCAGTTGTGTAATTTGCACACAAAGTGGTGAGAATTGATCTAAAACAAACCTTTAACTTTCTAACTGGTTTAAATGGGGAAAAGACCTCTGGATAATTACATCATTTAGCACATTGATTGTCTACATGTCAATTCTAATGATTTCAGAAATACAGGGCATCGTGGTTTCCTCATTTTTAAGGAAAGGTTTTTGTTCAGCTGAGAGTCATAAATGGTGAATTTTTTAAAGGACGGAAAATGGAAGGGCCAGGGAAACAAAAGTTTCATTACAGCAAACAAGGCTTATTTCACAAAAGCAAAGCAAAAGCAAATCAATGGGACACAATTAAAGGAACCACTTATCTCCCCTTATAATACAACAAAGTGTGCACGGGGATTAAAGGACTCCTTTGTATTTAAACTGAATGTGAAACTAAGTGAATGGTTTCTGTAATTAGTGCAAAAAAATAATAATTAACACATACAGCGAAACCTATGTTCTTCCCAATCTATTTATTTAGACCATGAGATCACACTGGCTCTCATATAAACTGGTAAGAACATAGGTTAAAATCCATGCTCAACCTTCATTTATTGGCTTTGAGCAAGTTGCTCTCTCAGCCAAGCCTACCTTAATAAGTAAGTTGGGGACAAAATGGGAACTACCCCCTCAGAGCGAGGGATTATAAATAGTGGCGGACCTACATTTTGAGGACCCTGAAGCTTGAAGTGTCGCAATCAGCAACAAGGTCTGGATAAGCTGGGCTGTAACATTTGAAAGTGGGGGACATTGACATCAGTCCCGTGTCATGGTCAGATCACTTCCTGTTGAGATTTAGGCTTTTAGCCTGTGCAGAGGAAGGGGATTAATAAGGATGGCCCACCATAGAAGGCTGGTGGATCCAAGGGGTTTTGTGATGGCCTGGGATTCAGACTCAGATGCTGAACCTGAGGGATCCCAGCCTGCACAGGATTCCCCGCCTCCAGAACCAGCAGAGCCGGGGCTAGGCCTGAGTCTGAAGGGTCCTCACCTGTGCTGGATCCTCAGGTGCAGGCATCTGCTGAGTCTGCTCTGGCTCCTGATGGGATGGAGGACCCATTGCCTGCAGGTGCTCCACTCCCAGCCCTGTCAGGGGAAGCTGAGGTTGCCTCTGGGTCCGGTAACCCTCCAGCCTCTCCTGAGCTGCAGAGGCTCAGGGCAGAGAGGCGAAGCCTCCATCAGGCAAGGATGGCAGTAGTACAATCTGGTGGGAATCCAGCACCGGAAGCACAAGGGTGTATGTAGCGTGTAGGTTTCAGTATATTTTAGAAGTAAAGGGAAAGGGACACCTGACCGTTAGGTCCAGTCGCGGACGACTCTGGGATTGCGGCGCTCATCTCGCTTTATTGGCCGAGGGAGCCGGCGTACATCTTCCGGGTCATGTGGCCAGCATGACTAAGCTGCTTCTGGCGAAACCAGAGCAGCGCATGGAAACGCCGTTTACCTTCCCGCTGGAGTGGTACCTATTTATATACTTGCACTTTGACGTGCTTTCGAACTGCTAGGTGGGCAGGAGCAGGGACCGAGCAACGGGAGCTCACCCCGTCGCAGGGATTCGAACCGCCAACCTTCTGATCGGCAAGCCCTAGGCTCTGTGGTTTAACCCACAGCGCCACCCGCGTCCATTTTTGAAGTAGGGAAACAGAAATGGAAATGGGCATAGAAATCTAAAGCAAGTTCAATTTACTGTAGTAAGTTGACCTCCATCATACTTTCCAGGTATCGCAGCTCAGACTAACTGCTCGTTGCAGTTAGAGATCTACATTGGCTCCCAGTACGTTTCCGAGCACAATTCAAAGTGTTGGTGCTGACCTTTAAAGCCCTAAACGGCCTCGGTCCTGTATACCTGAAGGAGCGTCTCCACCCCCACCGTTCAGCCCGGACACTGAGATCCAGCGCCGAGGGCCTTCTGGCGGTTCCCTCACTGCGAGAAGTCAAGTTACAGGGAACCAGGCAGAGGGCCTTTTCGGTAGTGGCACCTGCCCTGTGGAACGCCCTCCCATCAGAGGTCAAAGCGATAAACAACTACATGACCTTTAGAAAATACCTGAAGGCAGCCCTGTTTAGGGAAGTTTTTAATCTGTGATATTTTAATGTATTTTGATATTTGTTGGAAGCCGCCCAGAGTGGCTGGGGAGACCCGGCCAGATGGGTGGGGTACAAATAATATATTATTAAATTATTATTATTATTATTATTATTATTATTATTATTATTATTATTATTAATTCTTTTTTAAAAAGCCCAGGCAAACAAAGCAACAGTCAGAAACCTAAAACTGCTAATTGCGACCTGGCCATTGTACTAATGATCAAAGCTCCTATCTCACCATTGCTTGTTTCACACATGAATGTAATTGTAAAACTGTGAGCCCCAAGATGTGGCAGACACAGATTTTAGAAGGATGAATACAGAATAGGCGCTGTGTCAAGGTCTTTCAGGTCAGATCCCCAGGAGCTGATGGAGTTGTGAGCTGAGGGTGATTCAAAGGTTAAGTCTTCTACCAAAGGGCTAGTCTGGTCAGAGACATAATTGGAATAACAAAGTCAATATATGTTACTAGTGCTGGGACATAATCTTCATTTGATCTCTCACATGGCAGATTAATTAAGTGTTATCAATTAATGGCCTGGTAAAAGTGGAACACCCTGTTAGTCAGTTTTCCAAACGGCGTCAAGCATATCCAAAGCCCTTCCTCCTACCGTGTGTGTGTGTGTGTGTGTGTGTGTGTGTGTGTGTGTGTGGAGAGAGAGAGAGAGAGAATTACTTTATGAGAAATGAAGGGAAATACTGACACTATTGACAACGAGCAACTTTTTATAATTCTATAATAATCCATATTGTTTACACAACAGCTAAACAGGCACTTTTATCTGAAAACCTCAACACGTTAATTAATTAAACTTCACAAAAGCCTCAAGAAAAATACATTATTGCTGCCGTTGAAGGAGACCCAGAAGTCTATATGCACTGCAGATATATATATATAAACAGGCTGCAGGTGAAATATTCTTCTCAAGAAGCAATCAACTGAACCAGCATGAGTTATGTAAGTTGGTTACATAGAAAGCTTGATGTTTAAATTAGATATGATCAAGCCTTTTTTTTTTGTTACAGCATTGTACAGAGCACCTCTTGTTTTTTTGCTGTCCACTTTGTGCTGGCACCCATAACACTTTTATCCTTACATACAAAAGGTACACGGCCGTTTGATATTCATGGGTTAATCCTGATGATGTATTACTGCGATGAGGATGCTACATTTTTCATAGCAGAACCACAGAGGAGCAAGCAGGGATGGTCTGGTTGGCTGCATCCTGGACCCTGCCTGGTGTATGCTCTTGCAGCCGGTTAATATGCCGCCTTATAGACTTCCTGCCTGCTAGTTTGTTGTGTGTGATTTCTGCTAGCAGGTAAGAATCGAGGTTCTGCTGGTTCCAGAGGGTGCTGTCCGATGGCTGGCTGAGTTGAGCTGCAGTGTGACTGTGGACCAGAGCCTTGGTTTGGCTAGAAGAACAGATCCGGCTGCAGGCAGGGTGGTTGTCACTAAGGGAACACAAAGGGGCTCACCACTTTAGGTCATCGCTCTGTGGAGTCACAGGCAGGGCCGTCTTAAGAATATCCGGCACCGTGGTGCAAAGATCCTTCCGGCACCCCTCTCCCCCCGTTTCCCAGAGTTGTCGACCTTTTCCCAAGCCTTTGTGGGGATCACTCTCCTCCCGAGGAGGCTTGGGAAGGAAGCTGCATGCCCACCAGCCGTATAGTTGTCGGGGCGCAGCTGGCGGGCGTGCAGGGAAAGGGGAGGCCGCCGCAGCTTTCCCACTCGCTGGGGCGCCCCTGAGAGGCCGGCGCCCTGGTGCGACGCGCCACTAAGCCCTATGGGAAAGACAGCTCTGGTCACAGGGACATCCCCACTGCTAGTTAGGAAGTATACCAGGGGTAGGCAACCTAAGGCCCGGGAGCCGGATGCGGCCCAATCACCTTCTCAATCCGGCCCACGGGATTTTTTGTTACATCGTGTTTTTACATGAGTAGAATGTGTCCTTTTATTTAAAATGCATCTCTGGGTTATTTGTGGGTCCTTTTATTTAAAATGCATCTCTGGGTTATTTGTAGGGCCTGCCTGGTGCTTTTACATGAGTAGAATGTGTGCTTTTATTTGAAATGCATCTCTGGGTCATTTGTGGGGCATAGAAATTTGTCCTTTTTTTTCCAAAATATAGTCTGGCCCACCACATGGTCTGAGGGACGGTGGACCGGCCCACAGCTGGAAAAGGTTGCTGACCCCTGAACTATACCAACAAATACAAATTGATCACAGTCCCAATAAAAGCAGATTAAAGACCAATATGCAATTTCTAACATGTGCCAATTTAAAATATATGGTACTTAGACTGTATATACTAAGGATAGAAATAAATCAAGATGCAATTAAATTAACAAAAACTCTTTATGGGTCTTTGCAGCAGAACGGAGAAATCTAGCAAATGTTTCTGCTATGGTTTTGTATGTTTCGGCCAATTTGTACGCCAGATACCATATTTGGATATTTCAGTAGATTGGGAGTAAATAAGCTATTTTGCTTATCTCTGTGAACATTGCACACACAAACAAAATGTGTTACTGTTTTTATTTCTCCGCTCCCACAAAGGTAGAGCCGTTAGTTATATGGAGTCCCCAGTGAATGAATCAATCGAATATTTATTATAGTCAAACTACTATGTAATGCGGGTAGAGCTGTGGTCTAAACCACTGAGCCTAGAGCTTGCTGATCAGAAGGTCGGCGGTTTGAATCCCTGCGACGGGGTGAGCTCCCGTTGCTCGGTCCCAGCTCCTGCCAAGTAACAGTTCGAAAGCACATCAAAGTGCTTTTTCGAGCACAGTACGTTTTCGAGCACAATTCAAAGTGTTGGTGCTGACCTTTAAAGCCCTAAACGGCCTCAGCCCAGTATACCTGAAGGAGCGTCTCCACCCCCACCATTCAGCCCGGACACTGAGATCCAGCGCCGAGGGCCTTCTGGCGGTTCCCTCACTGCGAGAAGCAAAGCTACAGGGAACCAGGCAGAGGGCCTTCTCGGTAGTGGCACCTGCCCTGTGGAATGCCCTCCCATCAGAGGTCAAAGCGATAAACAACTATATGACATTTAGAAAATACCTGAAGGCAGCCCTGTTTAGAGAAGTTTTTAATGTGTTAATGTATTTTAATGTTTGCTGGAAGCCGCCCAGAGTGGCTGGGGAGACCCAGCCAGATGGGCGGGGTACAAATAATAAATTATTATTATTATTATTATTATTATTATTATTATTATTATTATTATTATTATAAAGTGCAAGTAGATCAATAGGTACCGCTCTGGCGGGAAGGTAAACGGCATTTCCGTGCGCTGCTCTGGTTTTGCCAGAAGCGGCTTAGTCATGCTGGCCACATGACCCAGAAAAACTGTCTGCGGACAAACACCAGCTCCCTCGGCCTGTAAAGCGAGATGAGCACCACAACCCCAGAGTCGTTCGCAACTGGACTTAACTGTCAGGGGTCCTTTACCTTTACTGTGTAAAAAAACCCACTACAAAATATTTAAAAATGCATAATCACAGGACGAGAAAAATAAAGGTAACAAGTCTAGTGCTAACCTTTTCAGTAACATTCAGATATACAGCATTGCCATCTGTTTGAAAATGACTATTACCTTCTGGTCGGGCATCTTTGCAGGATAGCACCAGCCCAGAATCCGGCACATGCTAAGGAGGCGAGGGGTTTTGTCCGGGCTTGTGTTAACCCTCTCTGGCATCACTTTTTCAGTACTGCCAAGCTAATAGAGTATTGTAGGACTAATGTACGATACCAGACAACAAGAACATTTCTAAATATTTGATAACTGATTTATTATTTTTATTCTATTATTTAATAAATTCATCCAAGGATTTACTTTTCAGTATCCCTTTCCTGCAGTCCATCTGTCAACGTTTTAGCTGCAACCCTATATCTACTTACCAGGGAATAAGCCTCAATGAATTGAAGGGTAGAAATGTGTAGAATTGTGCTGTTAGTCAACTTTATTCTTCTTCTTCTTCCTTTAAAACCCCCCCACTAAATTCCTTCTGGAAATTCCTTGTGTGTAGAGTGATTTCCCTAAGCCCTGAGGAATGTATGCTGTTAGCTATAATTTTTAAAATGTTGTTTGATAGGACACTTTGTAATAAAATTGCTTTTAAAAATGCATTTTCAAGTCACAACAATCATTTTTTTTTAAAACAAGACCATCCTTCGTGGTGGCATTTTGTTTCGGTGATTGAGAGCAATGTTTATTTCATTCATTTTGTTTTATGCAGGTTAGCATAAGCAAAAGAAGCTGGTCTTGAGAGCCTCACTTTTTAAAAAGAGATTTTGACATGTGATTTACTGGTGTTATCTGATGAATTTCAAAAGCAATATATATCTTTTCTCTTTTCTACAATGTTAGCTGTAACAGCTATGAATATCCATGTATTTCAAAGTCGATAAGATGAAAAATGTAGGATTTCCAGGGACTCCATTTGTTACTATGCATAATAGGGTAATACCTTTTCTGCAGCACGTCTTCCCTGTACTGCAACTTTTGCCATTTATCTCTCCCTTGTCCTCTTTTGCCCCTCTGTTTTTCCCCTTAAATAGCATATTTTTTTGTTTATTTCCATAGAGGCAAGAGATGTTGATGCTGGCAAGTGAAATGGACTATTTTGATTATGCATTTTGTGATTTTATATTGTGATTTTATCCTGTGAACTGCTCTGAGACCTGCGGGTAGAGGGCAGTATACAAATTTCATAAATAGTAAGAATAAAGGCCATAACAAACACACACACACAGGTAATGGGAACAGGGGGATGTGGCGCTACCTAAACAACTAATATAAGAACTCTTAATTAAAACAATGAACAATTATTATTGAAGTATGAAATAAGGAGGATAGAAACTGATAAGAAAAGTGTGGCCAGCACTTGCGTGTCGAGGTCCCAAATGATCCCTCAAATGAAACACACTTCAGACGGAAATTTACTGTATATTCCAGCGTATAAGACGACTGGGCGTATACGACGACCCCCAACTTTTCCAGTTAAAATATAGAGTTTGGGATATACTCGCCGTATAAGAAATACGACCCGGCGTATAAGACGACCCCCGACTTTTGAGAAGATTTTCCTGGGTTAAAAAGTAGTCTTATACGCAGAAATATACAGTAAGTTTAAGGTTTTTGGCATGATTTTGGCCACAACTTTATTAAAATATGTGAGTGGTTGCTTAGGCATTGGTTCAGACTATCTGTCCCGCTGAGGACAGAACTGACATTTGTCAGTAAAGGGAAAACACTTTGGGGAGAGAATGGGAGCCGGGGGTCTGACCCTCGCCTCTCCCCAAATGCTCCCAGGGGCTCTTGCGTGGCCCTGGCCCCCAACCGGGGGATACGGACAAAAGCATGGCGAGCCCCTGGATTCCTTTAATGGAATTCCCCCACGCAGCAGCAGCATTGGAGGGGCAGCCACAGACAACCCTGACCCCTCCACCAACTAATGCCTAACCGCCAACCTTACAAGTTGTGACTAATTGCTACGCAGTAGGCGAAAACCAAATGGCACCAGCCAATCAGCCAAATGGAAAAAAATTCCTACCAGGCCCCTGCCCCAAAAGCAGACGACCCCATGGCAGGCATAGCAAGGTCATACACAGAGGCCTAATAAAGGGAAGGGGGGCAGGAGATCCGTTGCATGCAGCAAAGAGGAATAACACGTTACAAACCAAACAATATATAGTCACTGGGCTGTCCATCAACAAATTGCATCATGAAAATCTCCCCGACGACACCCAGGACCCAATCACAGCAGTGGCCATCTATCCGATCCCGCCCAGCAACAGAGGGGTGACTTGCTGGCCCCCACCGCAACACGTGCTCTCCATGAAGGAGAACCCGCTTTGTTAGTGCAGTCAAAAACTGCGAACATTGCAATGAATAAAGCACAAACAACAAGCCTTTCAAAATGACTCTCTGAGGGAACTAATGAGAAAGACTGGCCAAGCAGGGGAAATACAGAGCATTTTTAATTACTTCAGCATCCCTCCCCACGAGCGCTGTGATTGGGAAGATGGCGCCTGACATTTTCTAGCCTTTGCTTGGAAGCAAGAGGCCTGTCTCAGTGATCAAATTCCCTTCCTAGTGCCCTCCCTGCTATTAGCCCTTGATTGGGAGCACTAGGTGTCAATATAATAAAGTCCACCTCCTCCCCTATGCCCCCCCTCACCCGATCTCGGGGTCTTCCTTATATGGTGTGTCAGTGGATTTTTGCTTGGATTTTTGAAATGTGGCAACACAGTCTGTTTCTCCAAAGTTATTTTTTACTGCAAATAGCCTTTAAAAAAAAAAATCACTTCAGGAAGGAGAAACTGCTATGTATCTGTAAGAGACTATCCCAACCCACCTTTGTAGCCATTGCAAAGCATCCCAAATTCAGAGCCAGCACACAGCTCTAAAAAGTTAAAGGTAAAGAACCCCTGACAGTTAAGTCCAGTCGCGAACGACTCTGGGGTTGAGCGCTCATCTCGCTCTATAGGCCGAGGGAACCGGCATTTGTCCACAGACAGTTTTTCCGGGTCATGTGGCCAGCATGACTAAGCCGCTTCTGGCGAAACCATAGCAGCGCACGAAAATGCCGTTTGCCTTCCCGCCGGAGCGGTACCTATTTATCTACTTGCACTTTGACGTGCTTTCGAACTGCTAGGTGGGCAGGAGCTGGGACCGAGCAACGGGAGCTCACCCCGTCGGGGGGACTCGAACCGCCGACCTTCCGATCAGCAAGCCCTAGGCTCTGTGGTTTAACCCACAGCGCCACCCGCGTCCCATAAATGCCAAAAGGGAAGGGATGGGATGGGATGGGATTTGGGGAGTTTTAGATTAGCGAAAGTGCAAGTAAAAAGAGATTTGGTGGGGATTTATAAAGCTATGCATTACAGGTGTGTCAACTTGAATAAAATATTGGGGGGGGGGCTAATATTGCTTTCGGCATGTCTGCATGCAACAGTGGCCAAACCCCAGAAATGGCTAAACCGGGTGAGGGTAGCCGAGGGATCTCAAACCCTCAGTGAGTCAGGGACTTGTCAATCGCCTGCATGCGAAGACAAGCTTGAGTGGACGAGGCCAATAGTGGGTCCAACAGTCAAGAAGGTGGTGAGAGAAGCCAAAATGGTTTGTTTCTGTGGCTCACAAACTTGAAGAAGCTTGTTTCGAGGCCAGCGGCTCTCCCTATGGTAATCTGAGAGGCCACAGAAGCATAGCTGTCAACCGTGCATGAACGGTTAAAAAAATGATTACACAAATGACGCTCCCTTGACAATAATCTTACAGCCACTTGCATTTTGTCTGCCGATTTGAGAATCAGTATAGAAATAAAATAGCATACATTAAGATCCAGAGCCGAGGGTCTTCTGGCGGTTCCCTCACTGCGAGAAGCAAAGCTACAGGGAACCAGGGAACCAGGCAGAGGGCCTTCTCGGTAGTGGCGCCTGCCCTGTGGAACACCCTCCCAGCAGAGGTTAAAGAGATAAACAACTATCTGACATTCAGAAAATAACTGAAGTTTTTAACCTGTGATATTTTAATGTATTTTAATATCTGTTGGAGGCCGCCCAGAGTGGCTGGGGAGACCCGGCCAGATGGGCGGGGTACAAATAATAAATTATTATTATTATTATTATTATTATTATTATTATTATTATTATTATTATTATTTAAAAGAGCCAAGGCAGGAAGAAGACCAACAACTGCTTGGGACTCTTTTCTATTTTCACATTTGCCAACCTCATTCTCCCTGCTCCAATGTCTTGGGAAATATGGAAATGTTCCCGAAGTGCAAATTGCATCCCTACATAAATGCTGATCCATGTGGGAAGGGCAGATATAGGAGGGTTATAGGCAAGGATTTAAAAAAATCCCTCCCCATTCCCATTCTGCTCCCTTTTGCTCTGATCCCATTATAAACTAAGACAATATTTTCTCCAATTTCCAGCCACTACTGAAGCTCAGAACAGAAAAGATACTGGAATCGGCAGGAGCCACACTGGGATGTCAGACTTCGGAGCGCTTGCTACCTTGGGACCAATGGGGGGTGGGGAGTTGGGGGGGAGGGCAGTAAATCAGTGCATGCTTGTCAACAGCTCCAAGCTGCAGAATTACTCGAGCGAAAATAACAAATGGCTGTCATTGTGGAGCCAAAAACCTGTGATTATAATTATCACATCCCCAGTGACCTTGCATAAACTTTAATCCCTCTCCAATGGAGCATTTAAATAGCTTGCATCTACTGGCAAGAGACCATGTCCCTCTCCCCGGGAATATGGAGACCAGGAAAGGAACACACACAAAAATTCCACCAGGCCTGTCTGGTGCCTTACAGCCTCTATTAAAGGGGCTGTACAAGAAAAGCAACTGTCCCTGTCATTTTAATTGATATTATATTGCCCCACCAACTCAATATGCCTCAATTGTCTCTGACTCCAGTTAAGCTCAGCTTAACCACTTTAATCAGCTGAAAAGGTCAAACACCAGAAAGTGTTTGCTGCATCGTTTCAGCAGGTTTCTGCACTAAAAAACCCCCACAAAACCCTGCATATAAAAATAGTGTTGTCATGGGACGGCGCTGTGACTTCTTCCTACGCTCTCCCGACTCCATTTGCAATATGTGATATAAGGGCCTTTGGGGGAGGGGAATGGGGTGTATTTTTTCCTTTTTACCACACAATATGGTTAGATGGAAGATGTTCCATGAAATAGTTTTGTTTCGTGGTTAAGAATAAAATAATGTTGACCAGTCATGAAAGCACGTTACTCCTTTCCATACTGAAATATACTCGGAGTCAAGTATGAATTTCATGCTCTTTATTCAGCTCATACCGGTAGTAGCAATGAATGAATCTTTCCCCAAAACGTCTGCTATATATACATTATTTACACAATGGGCCCCACGTGATTGGCTAATTCTGCTCCTATAGGCCAATCAGGTTGCGGATTCACTTCATCCAGGAGCCTGATTGGCTGCTCTTGCAGGCCAATCAGGTTGCTGATTCACTTCCACCTGGAGCTGGATTGGGTGGCTCCTGTGGACCAATCAGACTGCTGCATTCTGGATCCTATTGTTCTAGGACCAATCAGACTGCTGCATTTTGGATCCTATTGTTCTAGGATTCAGCTCAGTACATAACACATACTGGTACCTTTATAGCCTAATATAAATGCCAGTCTCCATTAGCAGAAACCAGTAAGAATGCCCAGCATTACAATGAATGGAATGTTAGCAGACTGTAAGGACTCTCTCTCTCTCTCTCTCTCTCTCTCTGTGTGTGTGTGTGTGTGTGTGTGTGTGTGTGTGTGTGTGTGTGTGTGATTGTGTGTGTGAGCCAGTGTGGTGTAGTGGTTAAGAGCGGTAGACTCATAATCTGGTGAACCGGGTTTGCGTCTCCGCTCCTCCACATGCAGCTGCTGGGTGACCTTGGGCTAGTCACACTTCTCTGAAGTCTCTCAGCCCCACTCACCTCACAGAGTGTTTGTTGTGGGGGAGGAAGGGAAGGGAGAATGTGAGCCGCTTTGAGACTTCTTCGGGTAGTGATAAAGCGGGATATCAAATCCAAACTCTTCTTCTTCTTCTGGGTGCAAGTTGTTGGTTCGGCTTGGGAAAGGGGCATGCGCCAATGCGACCCAGTGATATTTCAAAAGTATTTGACTCTGAGCAGGTGGGCCGCATGGTATATCATAATGAGCTTTTGGAATTCCCAACAGTTTGTCTACAAAAATGTAGAGGGGTAAATGAGAGGCAGGGACGCGGGTGGTGCTGTGGGTTAAACCACAGAACCTAGGGCTTGCCGATCAGAAGGTTGGCGGTTCGAATCCCCGTGACAGGGTGAGCTCCCGTTACTCGGTCCCTGATCCTGCCAACCTAGCAGTTGGAAAGCACGTCAAAGTGCAAGTAGATAAATAGGTACCGCTGCAGCAGGAAGGTAAACAGCGTTTCCGTGCGCTGCTCTGGTTTGCCAGAAGCGGCTTAGTCATGCTGTCCACATGACCTGGAAGCTGTACGCCGGCTCCCTCGGCCAATAATGCGAGATGAGCACTGCAACCCCAGAGTCGGTCACGACTGGACCTAATGGTCAGGGGTCCCTTTACCTTTAATTGAGAGGCACTATATACTTGAGCTTTGGGGGGGGGGTTAAATGAAATCGCTCCATAAAAATGGCTTTTACTAAGTCATCATGGAATATGAGGTCAGGTCAACCTGGACAAATAACGGAAAGCAGAGAATAGCAACAAACACACAGTTCTCACAAGCTAGGGAAGTATGCAGTTCAATTGCATTCGGAACGGTGCTGTGTCACTTTTCTAAATGATCTGGAGTCAGATTTGAGCTATGAGGTATCTAAAGTTGCAGATGACACAAATCATTCAGGATGGTGGAAGTCCAAACAGGCTGTGAAGAGCTCTGAAAGGACCTCTTCAATCAAGATGAAGAACAAAATGGCAAATAAAATTTGATGTAAGCAAGTGCAAAGCAATGCTTAAAAAATCCAAACTTCGCATGTACATTAATAGAGACTGAACTGGTTGCGTCAAGCCAGAAAAACATCCTTGTTGTCAGTTTAATGAAATTGGCAGGTGAAGAGGAAAATTCTGTGTTAGAAAAAGGAAAGGAATTAAAATAACCAGCATCAGAATGCTGGGAGTTAACGGCACACTTGGAATGAAAAAGGCCATACTAAAGAAAGTATTTTGTTTATTATAGTGGAGATTATCTCAAACTTCCTTCAATATCACCAAAGTCATTTATATTGAACTTTTCATAATACGAACATTCGTTCATTCATTCATTCATTCATTTTTTCTTATTTCAACAACTTGATTTTTTTATTTTACTTTTTTTTAAAAAAAATTAACTTTATTTAGAATTCAATAATAACAATAACAGCAACAGCAACAAAATACTGTTAGTGCTAATTACACATACAAAACAAGGAAAAAATACGAACATTCATTTAAATATAATGGATTATATTAAATGAAAGATAATTATTTTGTTAAAAGGCAGCTTATTAATCTAATAAAGTGCTTTGATAGACATTCCTGGTATCAATACATGTGTAAACATGAACACATTGTGCAACACTGGTTTACATAAGAAATATAAAATTCTGGCAATCCAGGAGCATTCCTTGTTCCCAGGGAGCTCCCTAGCCTTGCATGAATTCAATAAAGGACAACGGCATAACTTTCTACCCTGCAGATGGTAATGTCCAACTTTTAACCCAGCATCTATAACTGTTTCTCCCAGTACGTTTCCAAGCACAATTTAAAGTGTTGGTGCTGACCTTTAAAGCCCTAAACGGCCTCAGTCCTGTATACCTGAAGGAGCGTCCCCACCCCCACCGTTCAGCCCGGACACTGAGATCCAGCGCCGAGGGCCTTCTGGCGGTTCCCTCACTACGAGAAGCAAAGCTACAGGGAACCAGGCAGAGGGCCTTCTCAGTAGTGGCGCCCGCCCTGTGGAACGCCCTCCCAGCAGAGGTTAAAAGGATCAACAATTACATGACATTTAGAAAACACCTGAAGGCAGCCCTGTTCAGGGAAGTTTTTAATCTGTGATGTGCTAATGTATTTTAATGTTTGCTGGAAGCCGCCCAGAGTGGCTGGGGAGACCCAGCCAGATGGGCGGGGTACAAATAATAAATTATTATTATTATTATTATTATTATTATTATTATTATTATTATTATTATTATTATCAGATGAATTTATTTGGACTTGTATCATTGGAGACTGCTATTCAGTTACCCTAAACAAAAGGAAACCAGCCCTGATTGCTCAATGGAAGGACAGATCCTGAAGCTGAGACTCCAAGACTTTGGCCACCTCATGAGAAGAGAAGACTCCCTGGAAAAGACCCTGATGTTGGGAAAGATGGAGAGCACAAGGAGAAGAGGACGACAGAGGACGAGATGGTCAGATGAGTCTGACCAAACTGCGGGAGGCAGTGGAAGACAGGAGTGCCTGGCGTGCTCTGGTCCATGGGGTCACAAAGAGTCGGACATGACTAAACGGCTAAACAACCACAACAGCAAACAAAAGGAAACTTTGAAAGCAAATGTGATTTCTCCAAGCTTTTAGACCTGGAGCGTGTTGGCAAACTTCTGTATCCTTTATATCAGCGTTCTTCAACCTTGGGTCCCCAGATGTTGGTGGACTACAACTCCCATCATCCCTGTCCATTGGCTAAGATGACTGGGGATTATGGGTATTGGAGTCCAACAACATCTGGGGACCCAAGGTTGAAGAGCACTGCTTTATATGACCTAAAAGAGAATGTCCTTCAGACAAAAGCAACAGAAAAGCAGAATGTGGTGCCAGCAAAAAAAAAAAAAAAAGTGTGTTTCTCTTTAAGGTTAACACGAACAATTGGGGAATGCATGAAGGGAAAGGATGCAGGCTGAATTTACTTGGTTTATTATTACACATTGACTTTTATCTAATCAGATGCAATTATTTTTTATTTTAAAAAAATCATGAGATTTCCTTATTGAAGGAATAGCAGCAAGCTAGCTGCTGTGATGGATCTGGCACAAGCGCGTTCCCTGGGCCAACTGATTTATCATGTCTCATTCCAGTAGTACTTCCTTGCTTGCTCATTTCTCATCTTATTACGGCGAAGCTGTAATTAAAGAGGATCCTCCCACAGAGAAGAGTTTCTCCCTTAGGATGAGCTCAATTATAAATGCAGTTGCTCTTACACTGAGACCAATCTCAGGAAGCCAGCTTGATGAAATCCATCCCTAAGACGTTGACCTTAAAGCAGACCTATAAAATGCTAGGGTGAGTTTCCTGGGCAAACGCTGATCATTTCATTTTAAACATGTACAGAAGTCCATTGATTCTCTTATGATTTACAAAGGAGATAGCATGGGGGAGTTTCTGTGCTCTTCTAAATAAGCCCAGAGATGCATGTAAACATGGTCCTTCGTGTGCCAACTGTCTGATCCAAGAGAATTTGTTTTATGGATGAGTTATTGCTTAGCATTAACTCGCGCAGCATTGTAAATATACCTGGCATCATTCAGTGGTAGGTCAGAGCCAAGCAGATAACAGGCCAATTCTCCAAATGGCTAACAGTCTACAGATGCCATCAATGACAAACTATGAGGCAGAACATAACATACATAATGTAGGAACAAGTAGCCATTAGAGTTTGATCCTTGGATATGTGGTCTTCAGGCAGTGTAAACGAGGAATTATAACAGAGTTCCAATGAAGCTGTGTTTTCTGCACTGGACAGCTCTCTTCATTTAAGGCTTGCTCCTCTCCCCCCTCCCTTTCACCAGATACTTCTGTTAAGTCTGACAAATCATTTCCCTGACACAATAAATTTGTTATGGAACATTATCTCACTTGGAGGAAGGTCGTGATGTGCTAAAGGTCATGCATGGTAACTATTATCTCATGAAAATGGTATCCCTACCATTCTAGTATGCACTCTTAAACTAAGGAATATTGAGCTGGCAATGAGAGATTCCTCATAAAGGTAAAGGGACCCCTGACCATTAGGTCCAGTCGTGTCCGACTCTGGGGTTGCGGCGCTCATCTCGCTTTATTGGCCGAGAGCCGGCGTATAGCTTCCGGGTCATGTGGCCAGCATGACAAAGCCGCTTCTGGCGAACCAGAGCAGCGCACAGAAACACCATTTGCCTTCCTGCCAGAGCGGTTCCTATTTATCTACTTGCACTTTGACGTGCTTTCGAACTGCTAGGTGGGCAGGAGCTGGGACCAAACAACGGGAGCTCACCCCATCGCGGGGATTCGAACCGGTGACCTTCTGATCAACAAGCCCTAGGTTCTGTGGTTTAACCCACAGCGCATTCCTCATAAAGAGCCCCATTTATGGGAATCCTACAGGGACGGTGCAGGATTCCTTCATGGTATAAGATTTGAAAAGCAAACATTCGGGTTACAAAGGTACAACTGCACTGTCATTCTAGCAGTAACTGGGGAAGTATAAATAAGAAAGATTTGCATTTCATTCTGTAATATGTTGATGTAGTTGCATTCAGATTCAGGACTTCTTTTCCTGAGGGTATGCAAAAGATTCAGAAGTGGCCTTCTTCAGACAGATTTGTCCAAGCCGAAATGAGATATTTCCGCCATATTGCAAACTGACATAGAAGCCTGCAAAGCAATTTGGGGGGGATTTGGAGATTTGCAAACACTATTGGCAGCGTGTTCGCAAACGCTGAAAATTGTTCCTCTAGCTCATCGTGTGAATAAAATGCCAGAGTAGAGGGAGAGTTCTCTCTTGTGACTGACACGTCAAGCTTCTAATCAGAGGGGATAATTTTACCAGGGCTCTCCAATCACGGTGCTTAAGGGAAGGGAGGTTGGAGTTATATTTCATTCTGTTATTATCTGCTCTGTAGTCTTTGCTAGTGATGCCTACTTGGGAAATAATGGACATTCAAGTCTTCCCACCTCTGTGCCACATGGTCGCACCATAGCTGTCAACTTTCGGATTTGAAAATAAGGGATTTTTTCAAACTTTCGGATTTTAAAATAAGGGGTGCCGCGAGGGCGGTGCAATGGCACCAAGTAGCCTCGCCACCCTGCGCTCCAGAGGCTGCGCGCGAACGGGTGAGCGAAAGAGCGAGCGCATAGACGGCAGGCAGGCTGGCTGTCTGGTTGGGCGTGAGGGTCTGGCTGCACAAGGTATGCAAGCTCCGCCCCCAGTCGGTCTCAGACTCCTTATTGGCAGCCGAGCAATGCAGCTGAGGAGCCTCCCTGGCCGGCAGGGAGGGAGAGGAGCTGCTTCCTTTGAAATCCAGGAAATTTAAGGGATGTCAACAATCCGGGATAGCAGCAGGAAACGGCATTGGAATAAGGGAGTTTCCCACAAAAAAAGGGAGGGTTGACAGCTATGCATAGGAATTCCTTCCTTTTTCTTTTCAAAATATTGTCCGATCCCCCACAATGTCTGAGGGACAGTGGACTGAGCCCCTGCTGAAAAAGGTTGCTGACCCCTGCTCTAGACTTCCTTATTTCTGAAATCAGACGTATTATTTCCCAAGGGGCACTTCTATAATGCACCACAGAGAGAGAAATGAATCCCTATAAGTTCCACATTTTGCTGCCTGAGATGAAGGACGAGATGGTGCCCCACCTTCTATGTACAGAAGTTAACACAACTTGCAGTTGAATCTTACTTCAACAATGGCAGTGAAACAGTGTCTTCTGTGCCAGAGTGCAATAAGAAGAAGGGGATAGAAGGAATAGTCTGTCTTACTATTCACTTGTTGTACAGTATTTCCTTGGTGGTGAGAGAGGTGGGGGTGTGGTTGGTTGTCTTTGCCTGACGGTAGTGAGATTTGTTTATGTGTGTGAGAGTGTGGGGTGTGTGGATTTTTGGATCAAGTTAGCCAGATTGATTTGTATGCTGTCAGTGAATACTGGTTGGTGTCTTGTTGGGCTATGTATGTGATAAAGTGGAACCATACCGGGGTGAAAGCGTCTTCTTCTATTTGTCCCCGTGTCAGTTTCAGTTTATTGGTTAGTTTTTCTAGTAAGGTTGTTTCCCATACTATTTGATGACATTGGTCCATGTTGACTCCTGACAGGTCTCTCCAGTGTCTGGCTATGATGCTTCTGGCTGCTGAGAGTAGGTGGGTTATGAGCTCTTTATAATGTGAGTGGGCAAATCAGCCCTGAGTGCTCACTAGAAGGACAGATCCTGAGGTTAAGGCTCCAGTACTTTGGCCACCTCATGAGAAGAGAAGACTCCCTAGAAAAGACCCTGATGTTGGGAAAGATTGAGGGCACAAGGAGAAGGGGACGACAGAAGATGAGATGGCTGGACAGTGTTCTCGAAGCTACTAACATGAGTTTGGCCAAACTGCGAGAGGCAGTGAAGGATAGGCGTGCCTGGCGTGCTCTGGTCCATGGGGTCACGAAGAGTCGGACACAACTGAACGACTGAACAACAACAACAACAATTACTATCGTGGAAGGTGTTCAGTAGGGCCAGTTCTGGGGTGACGTCTAATACTTGCTTAGTTATTTTGCATATTTCTTGTATGACTGATGCCCAGAAGAGTTGGATTTTGGGACATTCCCACCACATGTGGAGGTATGTGCCTGTGGAGGTCCAGACTCTCCGGCATTTTGGTGAGGTTCCCGGGTGTATCGGCGCTAGTTTCTGTGGTGTTAGGTACCATCTGTAAGTGAGCTTCAGGATTAGTTCTTTTATTTTAGCTGAGAAGGATATAAAGGGATGTTTAGACCACATTCTAGTCCATTGGGTTGGGGTTAACCTCATAGCCTATATCGTCCTCCCATTGAACAATACTGTGATGGCCTGGGACTCGGGCTCAGACTCAGAACCGGAGGAGGCTCAGTCCACGTCGGATCCTCTGCCACAGGCATCAGCTGAACCTAGTCTGGGGCCTGATCCTGAAGAGCTTCAGTCTGCTCAGGTTTCCCTGCAACAAGCACCAGCTGGGCCAAGTCGGGGACCTGAGCCTCTCCTGGCTCCAGGTGCTGGGGATACCTCGTTGCCATCAGTTGGGCCATCAGAGGCTGAGGCGTCTCCTGAGCTGCAGAGACTAAGGGCTGAGAGGAGGGACTTGAGTACTCGCAGGAGGAGTGCTCGCCTTCAGGCGAGGCAGGGTGGTGAGTCATCGGGGGATCGGGACCGGCCATTACCTCGGCAAAGATAAAAGGACGGTCAGATCCCACCCCAGGTTGCAGGAGCAACATTGTTGGTTGCCAGATCCTGCCTGTGTTCCTGCCCTCGCCTAGTTTCCTGCCCTGCACCCTGCCTTAGCTTCATCGGACAGACCCCTGGTAGACTCCTTAGACTCTGGACTGGACCCAGACCTTGCCTCTTGGATTACCATTGGACCAGCACAAATACTTGAATTATGGGTAAACCTATATTGGAAGAACTAAAAAAAATGTTAGGGATACAATAACGAAAAAACCAGAGGCCTTCCTGCTAAGCATTATTGATGAGGACATACCCTGTAAACTAAGGGAGATCTTTTTGTATGCAACGGCAGCTGTGCGTATTTTGATTGCTAAAAAGTGGAAAGATCAGGAAGTCCCAACCGTTATAGAGTGGCAACAAAAAGTGTAGGAATTTGCTGAGATGGCTTATCTTACCAACAGCTTGAGAGGCATCTCTAAGCAAAAATTCGAAGATAAATGGAGTAAATACAAAATATATGTTCAAAATTACAGCAAGGGTATGATAATCATGACAGCTTTTGAGTGACCTTAGAAGATGTAGATGTTAGATAAGAGTGGTAAGGGTGCAGGAAGATAAAAGAATGTATTAGAAATAAGGTTAAAAAAGGAATAATAATGAGGAAGGCATTCACTTTTATTTCTTGATTATGCTTTTGGGTTGGACAGGAAGTCTATGTATTTAATGGTTTTTTTTCCCCTTTCTTTCTTTCTTTTTCTTTTAGTCTATCTTTCGTTTCTTCTTTTTTTTCCTTTTCCTTTCCTTTTCTTTTTCCTTACTTTCTTCTGTTCTTTTCTCTCTTTTTGTTATTTGTTTTCTTTAATTGACAGGAGATATCATTGAGATATTAGATACTTTGTATTAGTGAACAAAGGAGAGGTACAATAAGAGACATGAAAGTATTATATTATAATGATGTTTATTATTGTTTATTGTAAAATATGAATTTGTTCAATAAAAAAAAGAATTATGGGCAAACCTTGAAATAAATTTTAAACAAAACTATTTAATAATAATCAAACCCCATCTGATACAAAACAGAGAAGGTGACCTGACCCCTTGCTGAGAATCTGTATGTGTAGAATTCAGTTTATTTTGAGATTTTATCTAACATTAAAACGTAGACTGAATAATAGTGCAAATAAACAGCCTTTTCATTTTCCTACTTAAGGAAGTAAACGAATATGAGGTTGGGGCAGGGGGCACTGATTATAAAATCTCCCAAGCCTTGTAACTTTTGACACTTTTTTAGGTAGTTAGGGCAAGAAACAAATAAAGGTGAAGGGGGGAACCTGTTCCCTGATATTACTGGCTTCCTGACCAGCATGTTCACTGATGTTCAAGAGGAAAAACCAAGTCCATATACGAAGCAAGCTAAATGGTCCAGAGCTCTACTTTAAGTTTGCTGTTTCTCCTTTTCCATTCCCATTTTCACTCTCCGTCTGTCTTCATTAGTCCTCTGGCACTTTGCTCGGATTAGTGAGCTAGTTTCCATGGTTTCTAATTTTCACTTTCTATCTTTCTTTGCGTAACTCATTAAATTGCTCATTACTTCAGTGCATTTTACAGGAGACATATTTATTGTATTAGTTACACAATGGCCAGATTAGTAAATGATAGGCAGCTTGCAATTTGAAAGAATATGTTTTAAGAACGGAGAGGAAATGCAAGATATATTGGTATTATCTAGTAGGTGTAGCATAACCAGAAAAAGTGCTTTCAATAATTTCTTCTGCATCAACTGGTGGGGGCCAGAGTTCTTCCTATGGTTAAGAAATAATGCCTAGCTAATATGATAACTCAGAAAAACCATTCACCTTTAATTTTCGGTGTTCCTGGAGACCATGTTGAAAAGCTTAGCTTTACAAAACGGGATGATTTTTGAGATGCACGTAGCCAATTAAACGTGGCCTAGATGAGCTTGTATATTGGCCTAAGTGTGTGAAAAGATCTTAACTTTTTGGATAAGGCCATAGGGAAGGATCAGAAGTACTATGAGGCTGAGGTTTAGAAAAAGGGGTTAGATTAAGTAAAATGAATTTTTATTTTTATTTTTTCTTTGTTGGACTATGAAACTATTGTGTATCTTTTTGGATTATTTTAAGTTAGGAGTATGAAAACTGTTAGAGAGGATAGACAATGAAATCAACAGAGAGGGATTTGAGGAAGTCAATCGAAATATGAAATTGAGAAAGAAGGAATGCCTGGCCCTAGAATTGGGCCAGGCCCAAGCAATGATATTAAACACTGTTAGTAAGGTTAAATGTATAATGATTATGACTACCCTTGTGAGAGAGGGGGATATATGTGGCTTCCCACAGTGAGAGGGGGGAAGTATGGAAATTTAATCGTCATGTTATGTGCTTATAAAAATGTAAAAAATCAATAAAATTTTTGGGGGGAAAAAGAAGAAGAAAAAAGAAAATATCTTAACTTGCAACTAAGAGGAGAAGAGAATTCTACGTAAAGAGAAAGCTACCCATGAAAGGACATAAGACACGGCAATATTCCTTGTAAGAGCCTCAATATGTTGCACAATAATGCTGTATACCAAATTGTCTCACTACTTAAACAAAGGCGTTGATACTACCGTAATGTCTTTTCCTTTGTAACCTAAAGAGTATGTTTGTTGTTCCTTCATTGTCACGTGCTAAATTAAATGCAATTATCTTAGCTTATCCTGAAAAGACTTATGAAAGGATGAATAGAAACAATTAACATAACAACGGATACGTTAACCCATTGTAACAGCAAAGGCTTGACTTGCAAGCACCTGTTTGTAGTTTTTATGAGATAAGCATATTACTCTCATTGTTTAGCCAAGCAAATGGTAAGTGCTGGGGGGAAGTGGGGATTTTCTGATTCTCCCTACAGTGATATGCTGTTCTGAGATATATTGCAGCAAACCACAAGGTACTTGGAAGGGATAACACTTCAGACCCAAGGCAAAAACCTACATGCCAGGCCATGCACCGAAACTACGGTACTAGAATCAAAGGAAGCATTGACTCATAGGGACAATGTCAAAATGAAAAGCTTATTCTACATTACTAATGGGGCTTCTGAAACATTAAATCACTCTGGATTTTAAATAACTCAAAATCAAAGGGTCGGATTCCAATTTCCTGCTGGAAAGTTGGTGCCTTTTTCCCTACACAAAGTACCATAGCTGTCAACTTTCGGATTTGAAAATAAGGGATTTTTTTCAAACTTTCGGATTTGAAAATGAGGGATGCCACGAGGGCGGTACAATGGCACCAAGTAGCCTCGCCACCCTGCGCTCCAGAGGTTGCGCGCGAACGGGTGAGCGCATAGACGGCAGGCAGGCTGTCTGTCTGGTTGGGCGTGAGGGTCTGGCTGCACAAGGCATGCAAGCTCTGCCCCCAGTCGGTCTCAGACTCCTTATTGGCAGCCGAGCAACGCAGCTGAGGAGCCTCCCTGGCCGGCAGGGAGGGAGAGGAGCTGCTTCCTTTGAAATCCGGGAAATTTAAGGGATATCAACAATCTGGGATAGCAGCGGGAAATGGCATTGGAATAAGGGAGTTTCCCACAAAAAAAGGGAGGGTTGACAGCCTGGCACTCCTCTCCATGAACGTTGGCTCCTCGAACACCGGGAAAGGAGCGCCAGGCCGGGCCAAGTAACACACTTCCCTGGAAGCAATTCCCATTGAACTCAGCAGAACTTATTTCTGCATACAAATTGCTTCCGGATCTGGGCCTCTCACCTTTGGCCTTTCTCCACTGGTTGGGCAGCCGTTTCAAACCTTTGCACCTTCATTCTTTAAGTGCTTGGTGCAGTGGGAGAAAGATTTGGACATGTTAATATAAATGTCAAAATACTGGTAGAAAGCCATTAAACTTTCCACACTAGGACATTTCATGGTGGTTGATTCAGCAAAAGTTGTTTGGGTGAGTTGACTGGACAACACATAGACGGCACTTAAAGGTATGAGACCAACGATCAACTGTTGGAGAGGTGATAAAGATGAGGGCATCTGGCCCTGCCCAGAAAGTCAACCTTTGTAGTCAAGTACATATTGGAAATGTCAATCTTTTTGCAACTGCACATAGCCATTCTAGGCCCAGGCATAGCTGTCAACTTTCGGATTTGAAAATAAGGGACCAGCAACCTCACCTGTCCCAGGGACAGTCTATGGTTCTCGGGAACAGTTCACGCCACGGTAATCTCCCCAAATTAATTTACACCAGGCTACACACCATCATCTTTTCCCACCTCAGGGTCTCTTTTCCAGGGAGTCTTCTCTTCTCATGCGATGCTTCAGGATCTGTCCTTCCGGTGAGCAGCCAGGGCCGATGTCCTTCAGAATGGATCGGTTTGATCTTCTTGCAGTCCATGGGACTCCAGCACCGCAATTCAAAAGCGTCAATTCTTCATGGGGGGATTGATCAGGTTCACTCTTTTGGCTCTCTGGCATCCATTAATGACTTATTATACAAACGTGTTGCAGACTTTGCATCCTTTAACACTCTTTTGGAAGGAGTGTATTTGTGGGCTGGGCCAGAGTGGTTGATTTTACATGCAAGCAAAGCACAAACAGGGCTGTTGTCTAATGGCATCCTATTCTCTGTAACTATTGGTGAGCAACGCAGCCGAGCAACGCAGCTGAGGAGCCTCCCTGGCCCAGGAGGGGGGGGGGAGAGGAGCAGCTTCCTTTGAAATCTGGGAAATTTACGGGATATCTAACAATCCGGGATAGCAGCGGGAAACGGCACTGGAATAAGGGAATTTCCCACCAGAAAAGGGAAGGTTGACAGCTATGGGTCCAGGTTTCCTTCCTCATGTCTCCATCCACTGGTTCAATTAGTTCACCATCCCACACACATATTGCATGGGTGGTTTTTTGGGGCTATTAGGAAAGGTTGGGGGAGTTATGTAATAAAAATATGTTTTAAAATACAGTTTTGACAATGCATCTGCAATACAGAAATGATATTTGACGGATTTCTATCTCAGCAATAACCAATTTGAGGAATTGCTTGATATGAAGGTAAACCACTGAGACTAGAACGTGGTCTTCTGAAATTTACTGGACATTCTATTGTTGAATACTGGCTATTTTTCCATGTGAAATGAACAGTCGTGGGTGTGAGTATCAATGCAGATTGTAGGAAGGGCTCAGCGCTGTAGCAGCATATCTTTGCTAACAGGAAAAAGAAAAGAGAAAGACCAGAGAAATCGATTGATCACCAAACCTTATGAAAGCATAACATGAAATGACATTGTAGTGTATGGCAAAACTGAAAGGATTAAAAACTAGCAAGAAAAATATGGCCAAAAAAAGTTATGGTTCATGAGGGGGTTTTTTGTTCATTGCAAAACAGATACAAAAGTTGAATTAAGAGAAATATGCAGGATAATGTTTTTTTCCACCAAGATCCACAATTTACAAGTTATATTTCATGGAACTGAAATGTTGTCCTCCCTCCCCTCCACCAAACCCCCCAAAATTCAGTTTTGTGAAGGCATTTTACTCCCTAATTAGCTGAGCATTTATTTAGATTAAAATCCATTTACGCACTGACCGCTCCCTGAAGTCATTCTAGCAATTCGGGCTGATGACATGTTTCATGTTAACCTTTCATTCTTCCCCATTCTGCTGTTTTTAATCTATGTTGAAATGAACAATAATGTCACAATAATGTAATTGTCAAACCTCGGCTCATGATAAGAAGACAAATGAGGAGTCTGACAGAAAGCATTTTAAACACTAATAAAGAACTATAGTTAGACTGTGGGGTGATGGGATGGACTACACCAAAAGGCATGTGGCCCCTATGCGATAGGGGGAAACCCGACACACAACACCTTGAAGTCCTCCTAGAGCCATTTCAATTGGGGTTTAGGCCCAGCTTTGGCACAGAAACTGCTTGGGTCGCCCTGTACAATGACCTCTGCTGGGAGAGAAACAGGAAATATGTTCCTGTAAGGTCTTCTTGACCTTTCAGCAGATTTCAATAACATCAATCATGGTACCCTTCTGGAGTGGCTGTCCAAGTAGAGGATAGGTGAGGTGTGAGGTGGTTTTGGTCCTCCTTGGATGGACATTTTCAGAGGGTGATGCTTGGGGAGTGTTCTTCAGCCCCGTGCAGCCTTCAGTGTGAGGTCCCTCAGGGTTTGATATTGTCCCCCATGCTGTTTAACATCTACATGAAACCGCAGAGTAGAGTCATCCAGAGTTTTGGACTGCAGTCGTACCTTGGAAGTCCAACGGAATCCGTTCCGGAAGTCCATTCAACTTCCAAAACTGAAATATACTCGGAGTCAAGTGTGAATTTCATGCTCTTTATTCAGCTCATAGTAGCAAGGAATAAATCTTTCCCCAAAACGCCTGCTATATATACATTATTTACACAATGGGCCCCACGTGATTGGCTAATTCCGGGCTACTCCTGTAGGCCAATCAGGTTGCGGATTCACTTCATCCAGGAGCCTGATTGGCTGCTCTTGCAGGCCAATCAGGTCACTGATTCACTTCCACCTGAAGCTGGATTGGGTGGCTCCTGCGGACCAATCAGACTGCTGCATTCTGGATCCTATTGTTCTAGGATTCAGCTCAGTACATAACACCAACGTTCAGAAACTAAAGCACGGCTTCTGATTGGCCGTGGAAGCCCCGTCAGATATTCGGCTTCCAAAAACACTTCACCAACCGGAACAGTCACTTCCGGGTTTGCGGTGTTCGGGAGCCAAAACGTTCGAGAACTAAGCTGTTCGAAAACCAAGGTACGACTGTATGTTGTCAACAATATGCAGGTGACACATAGCTCTGCTTCTCTTTTACACCTGCAGGTGAGGCAGTGGATGTTCTGGATCATTGTCTTGACTCGGCAATGGACTGGATGAGAGCCAACAAACTGAAGCTCAATCCAGGTAAGACGGAGGCACTAATAGTGGGCAGTTCCCTAGATGGATGGGAGGTTGCCTGCTCTTGATGGGGTTACAATCCCTCTGAATGATGGGGTTACAATTCCCTTCCTCCCCCACCACAAACACTCTGTGAGGTGAGTGGGGCTGAGAGACTTCAGAGAAGTGTGACTGGCCCAAGGTCACCCAGCAGCTGCATGTGGAGGAGCGGAGACACGAACCCGGTTCACCAGATTACAAGACTACCGCTCTTAACCACTACACCACACTGGAGGGCCAGCGTGTGCCGTGCGTGTGCGACGTCATGCACGTCGTGCACATGTGATGTCACACGAGAGACGTCACATCGTCTAGAGGAGGCTGAGCACTCTGGAGGAGCCGGCCACTAAAGCTGTGGTGTGCAACATGTGTGATGTCGCACACGAACAACTCGCAACGGGGGGCCCAGCCACTTTCCAACAAAGATTGAGGGGGCCAAAGACACATTGGCCCCCCTAGAGTTGGCATGCCTGTTGGGGGGTACTTCTGGATCCTCTGCGGTCGCTTGAGGCTCACATGACCACAGTGCCCTCAGCTTTGGCTGGTGGCCCCTCTACACCCCTATCTGGACAGGGTTAACCTGACTTCTGTCGTCTGTGCTCTGGTAACCTCTAGGTTAAGGTAAAGGTAAAGGTACCCCTGACCGTTAGGTCCAGTCGCAAACGACTCTGGGGTCGCGCACTCATCTTGCTCTATAGGCTGAGGGAGCCGGCGTTTGTCCGTAGACAGCTTCCGGGTCATGTGACCAGCATAACTAAGCCGCTTCTGGCGAACCAGAGCAGCACACGGAAACGCCGTTTACCGGTATTTGAGGGGTGGTTTGGGGACCTCGACACGCAACCCAAGGTACTAATAGTAGCAGGCTGGTTTGAATGATAATGAAACACACAAACATTTGCAAATATATCTTTAAACTCATTTTAAAGGCAGGCTTTGGTCAGATGCCTCAGTACCACTGTACTTGTTCTGATCCAGAAAACTATCTTCATGTCCTCACTAGTTGGGTGCAAACCTGCCTTCAGGAACAACCAGTGGGGGAAAGGCAGAGTCCATTGGGTTGATGGATGCCACAGAAAAAATAGACACAAGCTGCTCCAAACATCCTTTGAACTCCAGCGTTGAAGATGTCCTCACCTCCTCACCCTCTAAACAAATCCTACCACATTATAACAGACAGTACATAAGAGAGGCAAGCAAGTTTGCCTTCTCGTGATAGCGCCAGAGATGTTAATCAAGGAGCAAAATGGAAGTGGAGACGAGGGGAGAGGGAGATCTCTGGTGTTGGGTAGAGAAGGACTAGGCAGGTCCCCACTTTGTTTATTCCGAGCAATAAGATAGAAAGAAAACCGGCCAGGCGAGAGTGCATGATTGCATTACAGTGAACCCAGCTAAGTGAATATTTGACACAGGATAAATCTCTTAATAAAATTACTGCACTCCAGTCCCCGACACACTCTGCATATGTAATAAAACTCTTTAAAATGAATAGCTGATAAGGAAATGAACCTTTTCACTGAATGAATAAACACACACGCATGCGTCTGCACACACACAAATACCAAATGGTAAAACATACTCCTAGTGATTATCAGAGTGTTAAAATAATAACACTATGAAAGAAATAAATCTGCCCTGCAGCAAATTACGTCTCTGCTATACTTATGTTGAAACCTTCCCCAAACACCTGATAAAGGAATAAACCTGTTAAAGGAATAAATTGGCCACACACTAAGGTTATCCTCAAATTTACACTGGACTGCAATGATAAACCTTCTTTTTCATTAGTCCAATAGATCATAGGATTTACAGTACTTACAAATGTTTCAGCATTAAATGTAAGCAGCAGCGCTGTTGTGTCTGCATGCTTTTGGGGCTAGGCAGGGTCGATAAGGAGACTGAATATCGCTCCACAAAATTTCTTTCTGGAAGCAGCAGCCGAATAACTGATTAAGAGAGGTTCAGAGCCACTATCACCCACACCTTTCAGAAGGATTGCTGCAACGGTGAGTTCTCGGAGCCACGGAATACGAAGAACTGCTCAAATGAGGCCGTGCAGGCTCCCATCTTTGTTAGATCGCCAGGTTAAATTAACATACATATTTTTAATTAATTTTATTTACAACATAAATCCACCACAACTCAAATAAACGAATCCACCACCATTGGACATGAACATAACATAAAATAAAATAAAACAAACGACAAAATAAAAGACTTCCTTTATCCTGTACATGGCCTCCTTATTTACTTCTTATAAACTGTTTCCTTTATGAATTATTGTTATGATTTTTTTTTCAAATTATGACTTAAAAACAACAACCACAAAGTCTAATGCAGACATTAACCGAAACAAATTTTAATGTTTTGTTGGAAGCCGCCCAGAGTGGCTGGGGAAACCCAGCCAGATGGGCGGGGTATAAATCGTTTTATTATTATTATTATTATTATTATTATTATTATTATTCTATTACTCTGAGAGTGCTTAGTAGGATGGAATTTTGAACCCAAGGGTTCTGAGAGGAATCTCAGAACCCTTGGGTTTGAAATTCCATCCTACTAAGCACTCTCAGAGTAATAGAATAATCATCATCATCATCATCATCATCATCATCATCATCATCATCTAAGGCCTTTTAAGCTGTGGTCAGGGGTGGAGGGAGGTTATCGCGTTTGCTTGTTATTAAAAGTTAAAAAAAAGGCAAAGGACCCCTGGGCGGTTAAATCCAATCAAAAGTGACTATGGGGTGCAGCGCTCATCTCGCTTTTCAGGTCAAGGTTAACCGGCATTTGTCCACAGAAAGCTTTCCGGGTCATGTGGCCAGCATGACTAAACCACTTCTGGCGCAAGGGGACACCATTAATGAAACCAGAGAGCATGGAAACACCGTTTACCTTCCCGCCGCAGCGGTACCTATTTATCTACTTGCACTTTGATGTGCTTTCGAACTGCTAGCTTGGCAGGAGCTGGGACCGAGCAACGGGAGCTCACCCCGTTGCAGGGATTCAAACCACCGACCTTCCCATCTGCAGGCCCAAGAGGCTCAGTGGTTAGACCACAGCGCCACCCGTTCCCTATGTTTGTTATTATGCTATATGTTACTGTGTTTTAATACTGTAAATCCTCCTGATATCCTCAGATGAAATTTAAATAACAACAACAACAGCAGGAGCAGCAGGAACAACTTTTGTGTTACCACAGCCTTATTTTGGGGGTTCTTCCTCACAGTGTATATTATTTCTGAAAATTAGCAAAGATGTTCCTGGCAACAATTTTCTCTATGTCCAAGGGTGCTCTCCAACCAAGTCATACTCAGAGAAGGCCCATTGATTTTTTTTTTTTGAATATAACTAGTCTTGGATATTGCCCTAAAATGTGGACAACCACAGTGGCAGGGATGGTCTCTTAAACATTGTTCCATCAAAAGAGTTATGAATGGCTGCTGTGATCCTCCGTTATGGATGACTACAGATGACGGCGGATATCCGGCTATGCTAGAAACAAACCTTGATCCGTGGTTTGGTATTTTTACTTGAAAAATGACTTGGAGTCATAGAGATAGAGGCTGATATCTAACACTTCCTAACAGAAGCCAGAATACAAAAAAGGTCCACCATCAATATTTTCCTTGCTTGGATTTGGGGTGTATGTATGTTTGTCTATTTATGCATATACACAGAATGCACACATACATGTATTTGTCCAGCATGTCTATTATGACTCAATGATTGCTTTGATGATACTTAACATACCCAAAGCATGAAGGGGGTTTATTTAAGATGAGAGACAGCACAGAGAATAATGCAAAGACAAACCATGATAAAATGTTCATTATATTCTACAATGTGATAATAACGAGAATGACGAGATGGGCTATGGACATAGGACACAACATAGATTATGATAAATGGGTCAAATTATGGACTTCTGGAGTAAAATTTACTGCTTGTACATTGCTAAAGGAAAACCTGTATAAGATGATGTACAGATGGTACCTTAAAAGGTAAAGGGACCCCTGACCATTAGGTCCAGTCGTGACCGACTCTGGGGTTGCGGCGCTCATCTCGCTTTATTGGCCAAGAGCCGGCGTACAGCTTCCGGGTCATGTGGCCAGCATGACAAAGCTGCTTCTGGCGAACCAGAGCAGCACACGGAAACGCCGTTTACCTTCCCGCCGGAGCGGTTCCTATTTATCTACTTGCACTTTGACATGCTTTCAAACTGCTAGGTGGGCAGGAGCTGGGACCGAGCAACGGGAGCTCAGCCCATCACAGGGATTCGAACCGCCGACCTTCTGATCAGCAAGCCCTAGGCTCTGTGGTTTAACCCACAGCGCCACCTGGGTCCCTTGATGGTACCTTACACCATCTAAATTATTTAAAATGTACAAAACTGGCAATAAGAACTGCTGGAAGTGTGGTAAGGAGGAAGGAGAGTTTTTCCACATGTGGTGGAAATGTGAGAAAGTCAAAGAATACTGGGAAAGAATATACAATGAATTAAAGAAAATCCTTAGCTATACCTTTAAGAAAAGACCAAAAGCCTTCCTATTGGGAATGGTCACTGATGATGTCAAGAAATGTGATCAAAAAAATTTTCTGTATGCAACTATAGGGGCCAGACTGTTATTAGCACAGGTATGGAAGCAGCAGGAAATACCATCAATTGAAGACTGGAGACAAAAAATAATGGAATATGCCAAAATTGCCAAATTAACAGTGAAAATTACACAACAAGATGAAAAAAAATTTGATAGAGAATGGAAGAAATTTATGGATTATATAGCAGTAGAGTTTAAATAAAACACATATAGCGTTTGACTTTTTAAAGTACAAATTTTATTGGTTTTGTAAATAGGAAGTAAAAAATTCAATAATGTATTTATACAGTATAAAATCTTTTGTTTTGTTAAGTACCTGGTAATAGACAGGGAAAGTCAGTAATGTATTGTATAAGTAGAAAAACAAAGCGGTGTAAAATCTGAGTGAAAGAAGACAGCTAAGGAGGATTTGGAAGTCATCGGAGGAATAGGAAAAATGTGTGTAATCAGAAGTTAATGAGGAAAGAATTGAGTAGCAAAAATGGAAGATGGAAATGAGAAAAAGAATGTAAAATATATGATCATGTTATATCTGGTATGGTGAAAAATAAAACCAATAAAGATCAATAATGGGGGGGGGAGAAAAAAATACAATGTGATAAGACTTGTGCACCTGGTTACAGTATTAAGAGACAGTTACTGCACTGTGGTAAATTGCAGGCTGGAAAAGTCTTGCTTCTGTCTTTATATTTTTTTAGGGCGAGAGGAGTTAACTATATTTATAGATGTTAAAAGCTCCAGGATATGAGTCTATCTTGTCACTGGGTGTAAAGATGGGGTAAAGGGATGTGCCCATTGAAAGAGAATTAATATACCAATATATATATATATATGTATAACAAAACATTATAGATAGGTTTTTTGACCTACATCCATCATTTACCTCACAGAACATCTCGCCCTGTGTTTATAAAGCATGACGCTGATATTTTTCATAGGTGTGGAACGATGAGCTACCATCCTGTACACATTCTTTGAAGTGAAAATCTACATAAATGAAGAGGTTAATGGAAATGTGCACGATATTATTACTATTAAAGAACATCGACAAGCTGCATTCACACATTTTAAGCAGCCAGGGTTACAATCGCTAACCATGAAGTATATTCAGCAATCTCTCTCTTTTTTCCCCCGTTGCCCACCGCAGCCAATATTACAAAAACATAAATCATAATGTTTCAACAAAAGCAAAATTTAATTTTCTCCTTTCAACTGTTATCTGGGCCGGGTAGTATATGGCAGGCTGCGGCCGAGTCATTTATTACACTTGCTGAATGGATAATGGCAGGGAGAGTCTATTATACCCAGCTTTGTTAGAGCTTTGAATGTGCTACTGAAACCTGTGGCAGTCTAAATCTCTTTACATCTGTAATAGATACACAGCACTCTATTATTTCATGCCAGTGCAAAATTAAATAGTTGTGTGTTTTGGGAGGGGGAGAGAGAGCAGAGAGGGAGAGAATGGAAGGCATTTTACTGAAAACACTTTAAAGGGAAATGATCTCTCCAGAACTCATTTCTATGTCTCAAACTCATTTTGTTTTTGCTCTTGAAAAAGCATTGGTTTCTTTTTCACCAGAATGCCCTGGGAATGCACTCTGCTCCGGGCTCGGGCTCCATCTTATTTGTGCCATTTTGCCAAAAGCGTATAAAATGCATCATTCTGTAAGCGTGCAAAATTAAGTATATAAATACGCTTAACTGCTTACTTGGTATCTAAGCCAGAGTTGAGCACCTGCAATATTTTCTCATATTTAGACGTAGGACTCAGATACTATTTATGCCTAGGATCACTGAGACAACATTAGGGATCCCGTAAGAAGAATACTACTTGCCCGACAAACTGAGAAGCGATTTTAGCTGATTTCCTCTGCTACAGTGGCAGATCTTGGGGGGGTCTCAGATTTCAGTGCTGCCCTGTGCCATGCCAAAATTTGGCATCCCCACTCCCACCCAGCTTCTCGCACTACATTCTAAATCAAGATCCACACCCCCGGATTCCTTTAACGGAATACCCTTAAGCTTGGAGGGGCAGGCGATGGCCGGGCCTCCCCTCCCCCATCATAAGGTCATCCAATGCCTAACCGCCAAACCTTACAAAGTTGTGACGATTGCTATGAGGTAGGCGAAAACCAAATGGCTCAGCCAATCTGCCTAGTGGAAAAAATTCCTACCAGGCCCCTGACACAAGACAGGCGACCAACCGCAGTCCAAAGCAAGGCCAGAGATGAACCTAAAAGGAGGGAAGGAGATTGAAAAGGCAAGCCGAAAAGGGACCCTCCCGGCTCCCACTTCTGTTTAAATGGGTCCCGGCCATGCCCCCGCAGCCAGCCGATTGGCCAGCTGCCGATGACGTGGCCGGGATCCCCCAGGCAATGCGGGACAACATCCCCCGCGCCCGGGGGGAGAGTGGGAGGTCGCGCGATCCACCGCAACCCCGCCCCACGGGTAAGTGGAGCAGCTTTGTTACACAATTATGTGAATCTTGTTTCTGGAACTTCCAAGTATCTGGAACTTCAGCGCCAGTAATAATGCTCTTAGATAATAGATGGAGAAGAGGTGTTGGTTCATCGTTAAATGTTTGACAAAACAAACCAATGTATCCATTGGTATCTGGTGATTTCCCTGTCAAATTCTGCTATGGTTGTGGGCATCTTAAGCATCTCTGTGTGCTCCAGCCGCTTCACCGACTAGCACTGGGGCTGCCTCAGTATTTTTCCGCTTCACTTGCTCAGTGTGTATACCCATAAATAAACAGATAATATGCCATCATAAGCCAGCAGTACTCTCGCGCAAGGAAACTGGCCCTCTGAAAAAAAAGATTCTGGACTTTCCTACTTCTCATGGAAGTGGAATGTATAAAACAGTCCAACAGGAATGATCAATTCTGCTGCCCATCTGTTCCCTTTTCAATGTTATCTACTTATCACTGCCTATAACTGTAAGTCAGTCAGTCAGACAGATATTCTATTGGCTCAACCAACGGCCATTGCATTTCCATCTGGGGGCAAATATATTTGTAAGAAACTGCTTAGGGCTTTTATGTAAATCATAGATAGATAGATAGATAGATAGATAGATAGATAGATAGATACATAAAAAGGTACAGGTAAAGGACCCCTGACCGTTAAGTCCAGTCGTGGACGACTCTGGGGTTGCGGCTCTCATCTCGCTTTACTGGCCGAGGGAGCTGACGTTTGTCTGCAGACAGTTTTTCCGGGTCATGTGGCCAGCATGACTAACCCGCTTCTGGCGAAACCAGAGCAGCGCATGGAAACACCGTTTACCTTCCCGCCGGAGCAGTACTTATTTATCTACTTGCACTTTGACGTGGTTTAGAACTGCTAGGTGGGCAGGTGCTGGGACCCAGCAATGGGAGCTCACCCCATTGAGGGATTTGAACCTTCCGATTGGCAAGCCCAAGGCTCAGTGGTTTAGACCACAGCGTCACCCATGTCCCATATATATATATATATTTAAGAGGGCCAAAATTCAAGTGTAGGATACAGAACAAAAATTATATACATTGATCACTCAAAGAAGCAGCAGCAGCAGCAGCAATCTCCATCAACAACTTGGTTCTCAGCAGTTTTAGCAAAGAGACGTTGTTATTGAGAATTATTTTAGAAGTGTGGTCAGTGGCAGTGGTTTGCCTGGCACAACAACCTTTCATACAATGTGGAATAACCATTTCACATCACAAGGGCAGTATGGAGAAGACACCACAAGGATGTCATTTCAAGCAGCTCTCTACCTAAGGCATCCTGTGACGGATTGCCTCTAAGGTGAGAGAGTTTTTACCTCCCAGTACAGAAGGAGTTAATTCACCCTCACTTTGACTGGCAGCTCATCCTTGACAGTTGGAGAAGAGGGAGGGTGTGTGTGGTGACAGGGAGAAGAAGGGTGTGGGGACAGGATAGTGTTGGTATAGGTTAGGATTAGTTTGTCTTGAAACTATAAAACAAAAGAGTTCCTGTATTACGTTAACTAAGATTGTGAATGCATGAATCTTTAAATCAACTATGTGCTCCAGAAAATAAAGTTCCTTTTGTGCCAAAGAGAGATCGTCATTATTGGTCCAGCAGGGTATCAAATCTCACAGAAGTGTGTACTCGGGAAAAGATCAAAACTTACCTGAGAGGAAAGAGGTTGTTAGTTTGTGTCTTAGAGTCACACAGAAAGGGGTTAGAAGGTGAAAACCTGAAGTGCCACAAAATTGTCAGAGTGGTGAGGCACATCGTTACCGTGGGGATCCGAGCTGAGGGAGGCCCTTTGCGGTGGTTCATCTAAGTAGCCCAGAGCATTAAGGATACCAGGCCACAAAAGCTGGACACCGACTCTCATTACTAATAAACCCTTAAAGTAAGAGGGGTTTGTTTTCGAGACGAACCTGGTGAGAAAGGGGGTTTGCCGCACATCCTAACCAATCCTATTAGGTTTTCAAAAGTATAGTTTCCTAACCACAGCTTGAATGCACAAACACAGATATGCTCCATTTCCTTCTGCTTAATCGTTAATTTATGATTATTATTTTTTAAAAAATCTTATGGAGGGTGGCATGTTGCCATGTGCCGTCTTTCCCCCTTTTTAAGACACCGTCTTATAATTTTTTTTCCTCAAAAAAACACAGGGTGGCTTATTTGGGGGGGGTCTTATTTTTATTACGTCAGTATGGTACGGTACAGCCTCCCCCTGCGCGCTGAGCAGGCGGGGCAGAACTCCGCAAGAGGCGCGTTCTCCCCCCCCCCCCCCCGTGCGCGCCTCTCGCTGATTCACTGGCTCCCTGCGCACACAGGAAGGACTGAGGAGGCGACGGGAACAATGGCGGCACCACGGCTTACTTTTGGGGTACGTCTTACTTCTCACAAAGGTAAAAAAAAAACCCTGCCATGGCTTACTTTATGACTACGTATTAAAAAAGGGGAAACAGGGTATAACTTTCCTTTTTGTATTGAAAAAAAATCAATAAGGACTCTACAAAAAGAGAGAGAGCAATGTTCACTATGCAGGAAGCTGTGCCCTTGTGGCATACACAGTCATAGATTGGCAGCTTGCAAATCTAGCATGATATATAAATTTATTAACAGTAAAAGCAGTTGGGAATCAAAATCCTCCACCCCATACGGAATCAAATCCCTCTTTTGGTTCATGGGAACTGTGAGAACAGATTCAACTGCTGAAGGTCTTATTCAAAATACTAACTGAGAGGGAAGTCAGAATAGAAAAACTGTCTGAGTGAAGTTAGCCCAGACTTACTTGCCCCATTAAATAAGAGTTTATCCTTTAGCTTAATCTATTATCAAGTCATAATTCTCATTGCCTGGCTTGTAATACCATTTTCTGTCTCACACTCTGATAACAAGACGTGAGTGTCCTGCACTCCTTCCCTCCCCATCAAATCTTCCGCTCATCTTTAAGCAAGAGGATTGAAATGATCCGCAGGTGAAGCTCGAGCGCCTCCGTGGCTACTCAGCTTTTAAAAGCCTTCTTATCTATGCACAGGAAAAGGAAAGGCTCTTGCCGTATCATTTTGTTATCATGTATGCAATGCTTTCCCCCATCATACCATACAAGTTGATTGATCCAGTCTTCAGATAGCAGCTACCCAGAGATGCTAAAGTATTCACATCATCAAATATTCCTTTGGCCAGCTTTCTCATTCCTTGGGGCAATTAATGTCTGGACAAACAAATACACAATTTTCTAGTATAAATTTCATACAATAATTGTGTGAGGACAGTGCAAGCTGTTTTATTCTGTGGTATATGTGTATGTCTTCAGGAAGAGTGCTAAACATAGCCAGAGCATATTGTTGTTGTTGAGTCATTTAGTCATGTCCGACTCTTTGTGACCCCATGGACCACACCAGGCACTCCTGTCTTCCACTGCCTCCCACAGTTTGGTCAGACTCATGTTGGTAGCTTCGAGAACACTGTCCAACCATCTCATCCTCTGTCGTCCCCTTCTCCTTGTGCCCTCAATCTTTCCCAACATCAGGGTCTTTTCCAGGGAGTCTTCTCTTCTCATGAGGTGTCCAAAGTATTAGAGCCTCGGCTTCAGGATCTGTCCTTCCAGTGAGCACTCAGGGCTGATTTCCTTCAGAATGGGTAGGTTTGATCTTCTTGCAGTCCATGGGACTCTCAATAGTCTCCTCCAGCACCATAATTCAAAAGCACCAATTCTTCGGCGATCAGCCTTCTTTATGGTCCAGCTCTCACTTCCATACATTACTACTGGGAAACCATAGCTTTAACTATATGGACCTTTGTCGGCAAGGTGATGTCTCTGCTTTTTAAGATGCTGTCTGGGTTTGTCATTGCTTTTCACCCAAAAAGCAGGTGTCTTTTAATTTCATGACTGCTGTCACCATCTGCAGTGATCATGGAGCCCAAGAAAGTAAAATCTCTCACTGCCTCCATTTCTTCCCCTTCTATTTGCCAGGAGGGGATGGGACCAGTGGCCATGATCTTAGTTTTTTTGATGTTGAGCTTCAGACCATATTTTGCGCTCTCCTCTTTCACCCTCATTAAAATGTTCTTTAATTCCTCCTCACTTTCTGCCATCAAGGTTGTGTCATCAGCATATCTGAGGTTGTTGATATTTCTTCCGGCAATCTTAATTCCAGCTTGGGATTCATCCAGTCCAGCCTTTCGCGTGATGAATTCTACATATAAGTTCCAATCAAAGAAATGCACTCCTATATATAAGCACAGGTGTGACACAACCAAATGAAGTTTGCAGCCCAACAGTAGGCATGTTCACTCAGAAGTGTATCCACAGATGTCATAAAGACTTAATTCCAAGTATACGTGTACAAGGGGGGACCCAGGTGGCGCTGTGGGTTAAACCACAGAACCTAGGGCTTGCTGATCAGAAGGTCGGCGGTTTGAATCCCTGCGACGGGGTGAGCTCCCGTTGCTCGGTCCCAGCTCCTGCCCACCTAGCAGTTCGAAAGCACGTCAAAGTGCAAGTAGATAAATAGGAACCGCTCTGGCGGGAAGGTAAACGGCGTTTCCGTGCGCTGCTCTTGTTCGCCAGAAGCGGCTTTGTCATGCTGGCCACATGACCTGGAAGCTGTATGCCGGCTCCCTGGGCCAGTAAAGCAAGATGAGCGCCGCAACCCCAGAGTCGGACACGACTGGACCTAATGGTGAGGGGTCCCTTTACATTTTATACGTGTACAGGAGTAAACGCCTGGTGGTGGTGGAAATGCTCGGTGGGTGGGTGGAAGACACAAAAATGGGGGTTCAAGGAGGGTCAGTTGCAGGGCGTGTGAGAAATGTCCCTGTTTTCATCTGAGAAATGTTGGAGGCTATGTTATATGTAGATTTGGGGAACAGTGTGCTGGATTCTCCGTTGAAAGTGAAGGATGAGAAGATCACTATTCTAGACTAAATGGCTGGTACTCTTATAGAGTAAAAGAAACCCTAAGGACTTAAAGGATTTTATCCTAGAAACAACAGTCAGTTGTAGCATAAATGGAGGAAGGTTATGCTTTCAAGAGAAATTCTGTTATATTTCAACCAATTAATAATAATAATAATAATAATAATAATAATAATAAAATTATTTATACCCCGCCCTTCCCAGCCGAAACCGGGCTCAGGGCGGCTAACACCAATAAAAATTACAATAAAATATAAAAGAAAGAAAAACCGTTAATTAAAATACAGGTTAAAATACAATTTAAATGCCGCTTCATTTATTGCCCATAATCAAAAGCATAAGGGGAGGAAACATCGGACTGAGTCCAACCCGAAGGCCAGGCGGAACAGCTCTGTCTTGCAGGCCCTGCGGAAAGATGTCAAATCCCGCAGGGCCCTGGTCTCTTGTGACAGAGCGTTCCACCAAGTTGGGGCCAGTACTGAGAAGGCCCTGGCCCTGGTTGAAACCAGTCTAACAACCTTGTGGCTCAGGACCTCCAAAATGTTGTTATTTGTGGACCTTAAGGTCCTCTGCGGGGCATACCAGGAGAGGCAGTCCCGTAGGTACGAGGGTCCTAGGCTGAATTAAATTTCTTCTCCTGAGGTTCATCATGGAGTGCTCTTTCCACAGCTGCTTACCACAAACCTGATAGTTCTTTCAGACCAAAGAGTCACTGAAAGGAGATTACAGTACTAAAGTGGATAACACAATATCATGCTAAATCAAGCTTTATTTGCTACATTTTGAAAGCACCAAGCAGCCAGCTAGGTTCTGTTGAATTCAACTTAAGTGTGTTCACACAAATGCACAAACACACACACTTTCCATGCCGATGAGAGTGAATTAAAGAAGAGATAACAGCACACTCAATGATACCTTTTAATTTATGGAAGATTCGTCTGGGATGAGTCTAAGAAGGCATTAAACCATTTGCACCCAATATGGGATATATAATCATGGTATACAAATCAATCTAAATCATTATTAATTCTGCCGAAACGCCAGTGTCTTAAGGTCACTGGGGGTTCCGGAGTTAAAAGAGTAAAGCCAAGATGACTAATCTAATTGCACTGTCAGGTACAGGCCTTGCTTCCTAGAAGATAAGTCTGTAAGAAGACATTTCATTTGTGAGATTGTCCCACGAGACCCTGCACATTCATGACTAACTGCAGATATTAATGCAAAGCCACTGAACCACGTCCCAAGCTTTTCGTACCCGTCGGCTCTGTGCATTTCAGCTCCAGGAAACAAAAGTTGCATAGCCACAGCCAATAGCATACAAGAAAAAAATGAGGGTAGCTAGTCCCCATCTGGATTTAGTCCCATCTGCCTGCTCACTGCATTGGCCATATAGACCAAGGGTTGAATGATCAGAGAGGGGAAACTCTCTGAGGGCACTATAGTTTGTGAAGAGTGCTGGGAATTGTAGCTCTGTGAGGAATGGAGAAGAAGAGGAAGAGGAAGAGGAAGAAGAAGAAGAAGGAAGAGGAGGAGGAGGAGGAGGAGGAGTTTGGACTTGATATCCTGCCTTTCACTCCCCTTAAGGAGTCTGAAAGCGGCTCACATTCTCCTTCCCCTTCCTCCCCCACAACAAACACTCTGTGAGGTGAGTGGGGCTGAGAGACTTCAAAGAAGTGTGACTAGCCCAAGGTCACCCAGCAGCTGCATGTGGAGGAGCAGAGATAGGGATAGGGTGGAGGGACTCCACCTGCAGCTGATCACCCTTAAGGACTCAGGGGAGAAGGCACTGATGAGAACCAGCTGGCTTCAGCCTTCCTAAGCAGAGCTTCCAGCAGCTGTCAGATGGAGGTAACAACGCTTGTAAATTCCTGGCTCTACCTTGCTGCTTCCTGTTTGTCTTGACCCTTGACCCCATGACCCTCGGGTTCCCTGCTCCCTGGACCACATGGATTGCTATTTGCCCAACCCTAGGACTGGACCTGACTTTAGACGCTGACTCTGCCTCCAGGCAAGTACACCTCAGAGAAGAAGAAGAGGAGGAGAAGAAGAAGAGGAGGAGGAGGAGGAGGAGTAGTTTGGATTTGATATCCCGCTTTATCACTACCCTAAGGAGTCTCAAAGCGGCTAACATTCTCCTTTCCCCTCCTCCCCCACAACAAACACTCTGTGAGGTGAGTGGGGCTGAGAGACTTCAGAGAAGTGTGACTAGCCCAAGGTCACCCAGCAGCTGCATGTGGAGGAGCGGAGACGCGAACCCGGTTCCCCAGATTACGAGTCCCCCGCTCTTAACCACTACACTACAGAGCTCCCAGGACTCTTTGGAGGAAGCCATACCTGTTACAGTAGGGCAAATGAGCTTTAAATATAGGGGCCAGGATTCACCTAACAAATCTCTTCAGTAGAAGCCCCGAGGAAGGGCTTCCACTACTGCTTTCTACCCTCTGCTCCTCCTGCATGTCCCCATAGCCCCTGAAATTAGCTTGGGGCATGGCGGGGGAAGAACACTAAGATGGGGGGGGGCTGCCTCTCATGCTCCGTTCTTCAATGTTGTTGTGACGCCCCCTGCAGCACAGCTGAACAGGTCACACTAAAAGTGCCTCTGGTGTTTGGCAAGCTGCAATGCTAATCATAATCATAATCATAATTTATTATTTGTACCCTGCCCATCTGGCTGGGTATCCCCAGCCACTCTAATAATAATAATAATAATAATAATAATAATAATAATAATAATAATAATTTATTATTTGTACCCCGCCCATCTGGCTGGGTCTCCCCAGCCACTCTAATAATAATAATAATAAAAATACATAAATACATAAATACATAAATTTTATTTATACCCCGCCCTCCCCAACCAAGACCGGGCTCAGGGCGACTAACACCAGGTATAAAAACAATTGATTATAACTTAAAAACAAGATTAAAATACAACATTAAAGTGCAGCCTCATTTCAGTAGAAACTCAAATAAAAAAAACCTGTTTGGGGAAGAAAGCGTCAAATCTTTGCCAAGGCCAACTATCCAGACTGGTCCTACGTGGGCCAGAAAAAAGCCAGGGAAGTCCCCAAATAGGAGTTCCATCACAAAAGGAAAAAGGAAAGAGGAGGAGGGGATCAAGTAGATTTGAAGCCAAAGGCCAGATGGAACAACTCTGTCTTATAGGCCCTGCGGAAAGAAATCTGCAGGATCCCGCAGGGCCCTGGTCTCATGAGACAGAGCGTTCCACCAGGTCGGAGCCAGTGTTGAAAAGGCCCTGGCTCTGGTTGAGGCTAATCTGACTTCCTTAGGGCCCAGGATCTCTAGGGTGTTGTTATTTATGGACCTTAAGGTCCTCCGCCGGGCATACCAGGAGAGGCGGTTCCGTAGGTATGTTTGACATGGCATGATGTTGAATTCCTTCCATGGTGTGGATGCGACCATAGCCGACAGCAGCATAAACTGCATTTTGGAAACCAAGCAACCTAGGGCTCTCCAAATATGTTGGTCACCAAGTTGGGAAAAGTTGGATGACAGCTGTGGGTGTGAGTTTGGCCATGGACAAAGTTGGTGTGGCCACTCAAGGCTCTCTCACACATTCATTCATGTGCACATTCATGAACACACACACAGAGAGAGACCAGAAACGATTTGTGCACCAGTCTCCCCCATTTCCCCACCCAGACATGCGTCATTGGAAAAGAGCGGAAATGGAGGAGGCACTATTCAAGAGTAAATAATGAGGTGTACTTCTTATTTTAGTTCCCAAAATGCAGTTTATGCTGTCCACCATACTTGCAACTACCTACCGGAAAGCGTAATGCTGGTGGTCAACAAAAGAGGTTGTCTCAAGGCAAATCTTTAAAAAAAAATGTAGTATAAACACTGACAACTGGGAAACACTGTACTGCGAGCGTTTCAATTGGAGAACAGCCTTTACCAAAGGTGTCATGGGCTTTGAAGATGCTCAAACTCAGGATGAAACGGGAAAACGTGCTAAGAGGAAGGCAGGTTTGGCAAACCCTCACCACGATCAACTCCTGCCCAGAAACCTATGTCCCCAATGTGGAAGAATGTGTGGATTCAGAATTGGCCTCCACAGTCACTTACAGACTCATTGTTAAGACTATGTTCATGGAAGACAATCTTACTTGGCTACGAGTGATTGCCAAAGAGGAAGAGAAAGTAGGGTGTTCATCAGTATGCGGATGATACCCAGGTCTACCTCTCTTTCAAAACAGAACCAGTGAAGGCGGTGAAGGTCCTGTGTGAGTGCCTGGAGGCGGTTGGAGGATGGATGGCGGCTAACAGATTGGGGTTGAATCCTGACAAGACAGAAGTACTGTTTTTGGGGGACAGGGGGCGGGCGGGTGTGGGGGATTCCCTGGTCCTGAATGGGGTAATTGTGCCCCTGAAGGACCAGGTGCGCAGCCTGGGAGTCATTTTGGACTCACAGCTGTCCATGGAGGCGCAGGTTAATTCTGTGTCCAGGGCGGCTGTCTACCAGCTCCATCTGGTACGCAGGATGAGACCCTACCTGCCCGCAGACTGTCTCACCAGAGTGGTGCATGCTCTAGTTATCTCCCGCTTGGACTACTGCAATGCGCTCTACGTGGGGCTACCTTTGAAGGTGACCTGGAAACTGCAATTAATCCAGAATGCGGCAGCTAGACTGGTGACTGGGAGTGGCCGCCGGGACCACATAACACCGGTCGTGAGAGATCTACATTGGCTTCCAGTACGTTTCCGAGCACAATTCAAAGTGTTGGTGCTGACCTTGAAAGCCCTAAACGGCCTCGGTCCTGTATACCTGAAGGAGCATCTCCACCCCCACCGTTCAGCCCGGACACTGAGATCCAGCGCCGAGGGCCTTCTGGTGGTTCCCTCACTGCGAGAAGCAAAGCTACAGGGAACCAGGTAGAGGGCCTTATCGGTAGTGGCGCCCGCCCTGTGGAACGCCCTCCCAGCAGAGGTTAAAAGGATCAACAACTACATGACATTTAGAAAACACCTGAAGGCAGCCCTGTTCAGGGAAGTTTTTAATATGTGATGTGTTAATGTATTTTAATGTTTGCTGGAAGCCGCCCAGAGTGACTGGGGAGACCCAGCCAGATGGGCGGGGTACAAATAATAAATTATTATTATTATTATTATTATATAGCCTACTCTACAATGATAGCATTTGTCTTTGTTGCTCTGCTGCTTTTGCCTGGCATGTGGCCCTGGAATGTTGCCTTGAGGAAATGTGGCCCTTGGGCTTCTGCACTCCTGGTTTGGACAAGAGTGAACTGCATCGGCCAATGGTCCGACTCAGCACAAATTAGCTTAATAGTAGCCTCAAACACCCCGAGGCAATACTTGTTTATTCTGACTTCGCTGCTTTTTAGAAAATAAAAAAATAGGGAAGTCAGAATGCCTTCTGCACGCAGGCAGTCTACTATTCAATCATTCAAGAAGAAATAATATCCTTTCCCACTAAGATCACTTCTTTTATATAAAGATCTGGGAAGGAGCCAGAGATCTTAAACAAAGGTGTAAAAATGTGGACAATACAGTAAAGAAATAAAATCCATATCAAGGCAATAATGGCCATGGAGCTATAAGGAGGATGTATAATAGTTCCTGGACTTTTAATTTGTGACTAATTTGTTGCACAATGAGGTTGCAATTTTCTAATTGTGATTGCCACTTTAATTTTACTCATGGCTGTGCAACTAACAATGTATAGTCTAGTAATTAAAATTAATTGTACTTTCACCTGCATATTTCTACTAGGCTGTTAAATTCAGTCTGTAGGCTCAATGATTTTGTTCTCAGAAAGATGCTGAAGTCATTTCAGGAGCCCAATTATGTTACACTTGGTAATTCCAGAATAAAAAGGCAGGCATTTTACATGGAACGACATTTTAAAAGAACATGTATGCTCAGCTTTAGCAATCTGGTAGATGCAATTGTTAACAGTCTTATTATGAACATGGTGCTGTTGAAATATAGCTTACAGAAAGAGCAATTATCAGTTGCAGGAATATATCCTTTGTGAGCTCAAATAGATTTTCAACATTAAATTGCTTTAAAGAACAGTTGCTGGTGAGCTTTTGAACTGCATATATAGCTTACATTTTATGGGGGGGGGGAATACTTCATTAATCCAGAGTTAAAGTAAAATAAATAAATAAAAACCATGTCACATGAAACTGCAAACCCAGTCAACCCAAGCAGGCTGCCACATGCAGATCTCCTTAGGCAGACGGCCTGCAAATAATATGCATATTCAACTCTTCATTAGAATATTCATCCAGGTGCGTAACACCTTGTTCTACACTGTGTGGGTTTTAATCAATGGGATGTATATTTAAACAAATTTTCCGTTGTGCATCCCCACCCCCATTTTGGTGCCGAGGTATGCATAAATCCCTTTTTAAAACTTGATATAAAAAGGGACAATCCATGGATACTTGAATTAAAGTGCAGTATTCAATGTCCTGCCCTTATTTTGTAAGAGTTGTTGTTGTTGTTCAGTCGTTCAGTCGTGTATGACTTTTCGTGACCCCATGGACCAGAGCACGCCAGGCACGCCTATCCTTCACTGCCTCTCGCAGTTTGGCCAAACTCATGTTAGTAGCTTCGAGAACACTGTCCAACCATCTCATCCTCTGTCGTCCCCTTCTCCTTGTGCCCTCCATCTTTCCCAACATCAGGGTCTTTTCTAGGGAGTCTTCTCTTCTCATGAGGTGGCCAAAGTATTGGAGCCTCAGCTTCAGGATCTGTCCTTCCAGTGAGCACTCAGGGCTGATTTCCTTCAGAATGGATAGGTTTGATCTTCTTGCAGTCCATGGGACTCTCAAGAGTCTCCTCCAGCACCAGAATTCAAAAGCATCAATTCTTCGGCGATCAGCCTTCTTGATGGTCCAGCTCTCACTTCCACACATCACTACTGGGAAAACCATAGCTTTAACTATACGGACCTTTGTTGGCAAGGTGATGTCTTTGCTTTTTAAGATGCTGTCTAGGTTTGTAAGAGCCTTCAACCTAAATCCAACACGGTGGATTTAGTGACCGAGACTGTGCATTTGTGAACCTCACTTCAGAGACTGACGTAGAATCAAATGGATCCTAAAGTAGATTCCATTGAGAATTCTAAGTTTTCTTCATGCGTGGTTTTGCAGGGAAATGAGCGGATGGTTCAGGAAACCGTGAAGTTTCCCATATTTGATCATTTCAAATGAAGACTTCACAGCTTTAGATTTAGGATATTCCTGGAGTGCTACTAACTGAACAAAGATATTTCATTCAACACCAAGTGTTTACATACCTGCACTCAGACACAAAAACCCATAATCAAGCTGGCTTTCATTCGGACTACCTCCAGCTGAAAAAGGCTCTATTACTTCTTTGTCTGCCTCACAATCCTCATAAATCTTTTTTTAATTATAAAAAGACTTCATTATAACAATGAAAATAACTGGCTGGTCTAGGTTATTTTATCAAGCCTGTTTAATGTGATTGGGCAAAGTGACTCTCTTTCGCACAGTTCACTATTAGCTCCTTAACCTGAATCTTCAGTGGAGCACATTTTATGGGCTTAATTGCATATCTCCCCCTCTTCCTGTGTAAATTAGCCTATATAAATAGAATTTCCTTGTTGCTGTGTTGTCCTACGCTGTCCCTCCCATGCAGCCATGAAGAAATTTTACTGACTACCCTGTTTAAAGCAAATAGTTCCTCTCCTAAAAATTATGGGACCAAGGAAAAATTTTTCCATAAAACATTATTTTACTAAAAGCCTTAGGATAATTAATAATTCCTCTGCTGAAGTGCTAATCACCCACATGCACACACAAAATGTATACACCAAAACACTTATGCGAAGTAGGAACATTAAGTGGTTTTACCTCTCACAAGGCAATTTCTTATGGTGGCCTATATTTGTTGTGGGTGTTTTGTTATCTCCAGTCTCAAAGCAACCTTGATAAAGTATCTTTTGACACTTTTACTGCTCCTTTAAATGAAATATTCAGTGTCTCCAAGAGTCAGCTTGAGTGGAATTGACTCAATAGTTCAGCATGAGAAAGACAGGGGCAACATTTTCTAATTTAGAAATTTGAGGAAATGGTTCCATTCGCCTATTATCTGGCCATTTTGCAGCCTGGGATTCTTCGGCATCAACATGCACAGTTTGCTTTGCAATCCTTCTGCAGAAATTAGCTGACACCCATCAACGTAGATAACAGAAAGCTGTAGCATTAACACTTGAGAGCGCATTAATCTTTCCCAAATTAAAATCTGAACCACAGCATTTAAGATTGAGGCCACCATGGTTCAGTGCTGTTTGACCGCCAATTTTGATAAAAGTGTTTTAAGAGAGGGGAGACGGAGATAAATTGCCCAGAGTTGCACAACAGCGGTGAGGGTAAGTCTGGAGACTGTGGGCTGCTATCACCAGCTGAACGTTTGCTTGTTTACAAAAGCAGAACAACAGAACGAAAGGCAACAACATTTCACTATATTTCTTAGAGGCAGCATCAATATTATATTTCATCAGTGAGAGACGAAAACACTTTCTCATATGAGTATCAGAAGATAAGGCCACCTTCGGTTGTAAAGCAATTGCATCTCTTGACTCAAGAGTTTTACCGGGTGGCATTTGCTTAGCCGCAAGCTGTTTAGTCTGAATGGGAAGCTAACACACCACAAAAAGCGAGGCAGGAAGATGGAGCAGGAAAGACTACAATCGCCAGAAAATGGAGTTTCCTCTTCTAGTGGCTGAAGATTGTTTGTCAGGGGGAAAGCTTACTTTGTGGCACCTTCTTATCTCTGCTTTTGAGAGTTATGGCCACTGCGGGAATAAGGGGAGACAACATCAATTGTTTAATGAATGGCTGCAACTGCATTAACAAATTTGCAGCTGAATAAGCTCATCACCTAAACCAATTCTCACAGGTACATCTGGGAGAGCACACCTCAGTTATTACTGCCCAGATTTTGGGCAGGACTTTGGTTGGGACTTGCCGACAAAGGTCCGTATAGTTAAAGCTATGGTTTTCCCAGTAGTGATGTATGGAAGTGAGAGCTGGACCATAAAGAAGACTGATCGCCAAAGAATTGATGCTTTTGAATTATGGTGCTGGAGGAGACTCTTGGGAGTCCCATGGACTGCAAGAAGATCAAACCTATCCATTCTGAAGGAAATCAGCCCTGAGTGCTCACTGGAAGGACAGATCCTGAAGCTGAGGCTCCAATACTTTGGCCACCTCATGAGAAGAGAAGACTCCCTGGAAAAGACCCTGATGTTGGGGGAGATTGAGGGCACAAGGAGAAGGGGACGACAGAGGATGAGATGGTTGGACAGTGTTCTCGAAGCTACCAACATGAGTCTGACCAAACTGTGGGAGGCAGTGGAAGACAGGAGTGCCTGGCGTGCTCTGGTCCATGGGGTCACGAAGAGTCGGACATGACTAAACAACTAAACAACAACATTGGTTGGGTGAGGCAGGCATGCCTTAAGGAGGTCCTATTTGTCTCTCCCAAATCACACTAGCCCAGAGAGGTCGGTTTAGGGTGGGAACAAGGAATCTTTTTTGTTCCGACAAACCAAATCTTTATCTCCCCCCCACCCCGCCAGCCAACTGGCAGTCATCTGATGGCATACTGATATAGGGACGATTCTGGGGTTGCAGCGCTCATCTCGCTTTATTGGCCGAGGGAGTCAGCGTACAGCTTCCGGGTCATGTGGCCAGCATGACTAAGTCGCTTCTGGCGAACCAGAGCAGCACATGGAAACACCGTTTACCTTCCCGCCGGAGCGGTACCTATTTATCTACTTGCACTTTGACATGCTTTCGAACTGCTAGGTTGGTAGGAGCAGGGACCGAGCAACGGGAGCTCACCCCGTCGCGGGGATTCAAACCGCCGACCTTCTGATCGGCAAGCCCTAGGCTCTGTGGTTTAACCCACAGCGCCACCCACTCTGCGAGAGATAAGCTCTACCAATAAAATCCTATACCAGCCAGGCAACAGAAATCTTTCACGCATTCCTTTAGTCTGTGTCCAGCGAGGCATAGGACTGATCTTTGAGAAAGATGGTTCCGTTGCAGCTGTAAGCTGACTAGCCACTGAAGAACCTTGGATTTAAGTAGACTTTGGACCTAATTAACTTCTATACTTTGAGCTTAAAAGCAATCTTCATCGTCCGAGGTCTGGTTCTTGCCCACAGGAGGTGATAACTACATTTTCCTGGCAAATACAAATATTGATAAGCCGATCTTTTTGGAAACTCTGTGGGGTTGTGCATTTGATTCGCAACACTTATACTTAAACCAAACAGTTGTTTTCAGTTCATGTGCATCAGATCAAGAAGTTGGAAATCAATTGTTACATCATTGGAGACCCGTTGGTCTGATTTGTCTTGGTCTGATCTGATTAGATACTTCATTTTGGCGGGGGGAAATTAGCGATTCTTTCAAATGAACATCTTATACTTTTCTGTCCCCCCCAAAAAGTATAAGTACGGCCTAGGACCCTCGTACTTAAGGGACCGCCTCTCCCAGTATGCCCCGGGTAGGACCTTGAGGTCCTCAAATAATAACATCCTAGAGATCCCTGGCCATAAGGATGTCAGGCTGGCAGCTACTAGGGCCAGGGCTTTCTCGGTTCTGGCTCCAAGATGGTGGAATGATCTGCCACAGGAAACGAGGGCCCTGCAGGAGTTGGTATCCTTCCGCAGGGCCTGTAAAATGGAGCTGTTTCGCCTGGCTTTTGGGTTGGGTTGAGTGTAATCCCTGACGTTTTTATTCCGTTGGTTGTTGGTGAGCTATTTATAATGAGGTGGCTTTTAAACTTTTAAGTTTTAAATTGTTTTAATTTGTATTTTTAACTGTTTGTTTTGTGGTTGTGTGGTTTTATGATTGTTAGCCGCCCTGAGCCCGGTTTCGGCTGGGAAGGGCGGGGTACAAATAAAATTATTATTATTATTATTATTATTATTATTATTATTATTATTATTATTACAGTAAATATCTTTGGAGATGAGATGGGATACAAACAAACAAGCAAACAAACAAACAATAAGTTTACTGCTATCCAAATGGACAAAACATCCCATTTTGAGGTGAGACACTAGAAGTCATTTATTAAAGGAGCTGGTCACTATGACCTCAATCACAATATCCCTTCAGGACATACTGAAGTTAAGCCCGTGCTTAAGATCTTTGCTAGATTAAAAATAACACTTGGCAATGATGGGCACCATGATTTATCTGAATTCCTTCCATATGTACCTCATACAATGCACCTCCTTTTCCTTTGCCTCTGTTCCCTCAAATCACAAAATGGTTCTGTTTTCTCCCTGCCTGGAATCATTGATTCGAAAAATCAAATCATTGGTTCAAATTGCCAATGTGTTATTTTCTTTCCCCAAAATTAGTACAGTATTTTCCTGCGTATAAGACTACTTTTTAACTCAGGAAAATCTTCTCAAAAGTCGGGAGTCGTCTTATACGCCGGGTCGTATTTCTTATACGGCGAGTATATCCCAAACTCTGTATTTTAACTGGAAAAGTTGGGGGTCTTCTTATACGCCCAGTTGTCTTATATGCCGGAAAATACAGGTAATAAAATAGCATATTATTATTCATGAGCATTCCCTTCTTGTTGCTGAGCAGTTAGCTGCTGTTGTAAGGACAGGGGGACTGCTTTTAAAAGAAATTCTTGATTTGTACCATTTTTATGGACTTGGCTGGCAACAAATTATTTTTCATCTTCACCTTGACGTTCCGTTTATTCTCTTTATTAGCAAAAACAAATGCTTTTGTATCTTTAGCAAGTTCACCTTCCCTAGTGTCTGTAAAGTTCTCTCTCTCTTTTTAAAAAAATTATATTTATTGGGTTTTGAAACAAACAGAAAACAACAAGAAAAAACACACATAGTACCTAGTACATAAAAATTAAAACAAATTCAACAACACAAAGACACATGATAATTTCCCATTCCTTATATCTAATCATGTTGGGGTGACTTCCTCACGTCTCCCCTGCTGCGTTTCATTGTCAATCGTCTTTGGTAATTTCTTGTCATCTTTAAATATTATTTAATAAAAACACTTATATCCTTTACTTATAATAATCTTAACCTAAAATCATATATCTAAATTACTTAAACCTATTTACTACTCTGTAAGCTGTCATTTCTTCCAACTTTTTTCATTCTTTAAATCTTACAATAGTTCTTTAAGTGTAATTTAAATTTTTTCCAGTCTTTTTCCACCGTCTCCTCCCTCTGGTCGCGGAGTTTCCCTGTCAGTTCGGCGAGTTCCATATAGTCCATCATTTTCATCTGCCATTCTTCTATCGTTGGTAGAAAAACAGGCAGCTGTTCTCAGTCACTCATATTAAATAAGAAATAATATAGCCATTCAAGCAAGAGCAGAATCCTAGAACCAAAGACTGAGAAACTGATAATACAATTTACAATGCAATACTATGCATATTTACTTAGTGGTAAGTCCCAGTGTGTTCTTTAGGGCTCTCTCTCTTATTTTGCAGCCTCAGTTTGCAATAAGATTGCTTTCTTGATTTGACTCTTTTTGGTTCTACACCAGTGTTTCCCAAACTTGGTTCTCCAGCTGGTTTGAACTACAACTCCCATCATCCCTAGCTAGCAAGACCAGTAGTCTGGGGTGATGGGAGTTGTAGTCCAAATAACAGCTGGAGACTCAAGTTTGGGAAACACTGTTCTGTCCCTTGTGCGTGATAATATCCTGGTTTGCTAATGGTTCTTTATTTCTTTTCACTGCCTTAAAATAGACATCAAGTACACTTTTTCAGGGACCCAGGTGGCGCTGTGGGTTAAACCACAGATCCTAGGGCTTGCTGATCAGAAGGTCGGCGGTTCGAATCCCTGCGACAGGGTGTGACTAGCCCAAGGTCACCCAGCAGCTGCATGTGGAGGAGCGGAGACGCGAACCCGGTTCACCAGATTATGAGTCTATCGCTCTTAACCACTACACCACACTGGCTCTCAGTGTGCCATCCTGGGTTCTGGTTTCATCCTGGAATGTCCCACTTTTCCTTAGGACATCCCTATTTTCATTGAAGAAATGTTGGAGGGCATGGAGTTATGTGCCCTTTGAACCAAGGAGATATCTGAAGGCAGCCCTGTATAGGGAAGTTTTTTAAAATGTTTTATTATGTTTTTATATGTGTTGGAAGCTACCCAGAGTGGGCAACCCAGTCAGATGGGTGAGGAATAATAATAATCTATATATATAAAGCTCAAGTGTCTCTGCGTCCAGTCCGTGTGTCCGTGGGTTTCCGCTACTGCGCATGTGCCCCACGGACACAGGGATTGGACGACGCAGAGACTTCGGGCAGCCAGGGATTGGAGGAACAGCTCCGGCTGTCGGAGAAACCGTTGGGACCTGGCGAGGCGGCGGGTCGCAGCCGAGGGCGGCGCTGATGCGGTTGGTCTGAGGGGCGGCTGCTGAGGCGGCGGCGGGCGAGGCAGCCGCCTGGCCTGAGGGAGAGAGAGAGAGAGAAAGCGTAGGATGGCGGCGAGGAGGCTCTTCCTCTCTTGCTTCCCTTGCGCGCGCGCGCACACACACACACACACACACACACACAAAGGGAGCCTCCACCGCGGTGCGAGGCCGGGCTCTGTGCCTTCTCCCCAACCCAAGTGCGGCTCCCCAGCCCGCCGCGCTTGAACCGAGAATAACCCTCCGCAGAAGCAAAGTTAAGGGGGGAGGGGAGAGAGTGCGCGGAAGGAAGGAACGAAGGCTCCTCCTGCCTCTACCTCCTCCCCGCACCCCAACCCATCACTCCAAAGAACCTACTTACCGCACGGCGAGCAGCGAAGGAGGGCAGCAGAAGCCCCAAGCCAAGGGGACCACGGTTGGGTCGGAGGTGGGGTGGGAGGGGGGAAGAAGAGGAGGAGGAGGAGGAGGAGGAGCCGGGCAGGCTCACGAGAGCAAAGAGGTTCTAGCGCCCGTTAATTTAACGGGCTGAACGTCCACTAGTAATAATAATAATAATGGAATAGGACATCCCTATTTTCACCGGGAAAATGTGGGAGGGTATGGGGGGGTGTATGAGAATGACTTTCAGCAACATTTGAAAATGATCCAAAATCCTCGTCGTCTTTCTGTCATTGTCTTTCTGCTGACAGAATCAATATCAGCATTTTTGCAGCATTTCACAAATGTTAAATGTTTGTCCGTGTTTTTAACTTCACCTTAGGGTTCATGTTGTTGTCGCCAGACAACGAAGCAGCAACGGTGACAGACGCATCTTGCAAAACCCCGTCTCTTTCTGGCCTGCCAGGGCCACCTTTGCCTACTATTCTATTTTCCATCCCATGAGCTCCCGTGAAATTGACATTTAAAACTAATTGTACGGATAACTCTACCAGATTCCGGAAACTACGTTTGAGGAAAGGTGTCGAACCAAATTCTCACCTGCATCAGTTTTCTGTATTAGTTTTCTGTCCGCTACATAACTGTGAATGAGTGCTAAAAGGGATTATTAGGCCTTGGTGATGGGATAGGTGTATATAACTAATCTGCATTGCTTATCTCAGGCACACAGTGGTCTGTCATGACCTGTCTACATGCCCTCAATGCCTGTCCCTTGCCTTTATTGTCTTGCAACTGCTGCCGCCGGTGGTGGCTCTTCTCTGCTCTAATAAACAACCAATTACTGCCCCAAACAGATGTCTGGGCTATCATCAAGAAATTCAGTTGAAGTGAAGAGGCCTTAAATAGGTCAATTTCATTCAGTTAGACATGGTAGCTGACTGAAGTGGAAAGGGAGAATTGTAGGGGGACCTGAACTTGGGTGTTATTGAATGAGTAAGCTGAGGAGAGAAGGGAGATGGAAAACTTTGAGCAGTTTCACATAAACTAAAATAATTCAGAACCGGCTGAATTATATCAGCCTAAACTTAAATGAGAGAGATTCTGAAAAATGGTGGAGAGAGCTTACAATGGTAGTTAAATCAAACTTTTTCTTTTCTTTTTTATTGAAAATTTTTATTGGTTTTCCACACTTTTTGAGAACACTTAAACATCACAAATAAGAAACAAAAATAAACAAATACAAAACAATACAAAACAAACAATATCCAATAAACTTAAATTTCTACAAACCTATCTGTTTGTTACATCCAATTGACCTCCTCCGAACCTCCCTATCTGAAGTTCAATACTGTTCTTCTTTAGCAGTTTCCAATTTCATATTTTAATAAACATCCTCCTCTTTTTAAAATCCTATATCCTTCATTCCACTCACAAAATATACGTCCTTACAATAAAATCATTCAACATAGTTCTTATATATCACTTACTTATAAAAAATTCTATTCTGCTGAACATCTCTTTCTATTCTGAGCTTATTTAACACTTCCAATACATCCCTAATTTTTAAATATTACAATACTTCTTTAAATAAATTCTAAAATTCTTCCAGTCTTCTTCCACCGTCTCCTCCTTCTGGTCACGTATCCTCCCAGTCAGTTCAGCAAGCTCCATGAAGTCCATCATTTTCATTTGCCATTCTTCTATCGTAGGTATCTCTTCATTCTTCTAGTTGCTGGCAAGTAAAATTCTAGCTGCTGTTGTGGCATACAAGAAGAATCTCACATCTTTTTTTGGCAATTCATCTCCGACAATTCCAAGCAGAAAGGCCTCTGGTTTCTTAATAAATGTGTTCTTCAACACCTTTTTAAATTCATTATAAATCTGATCCCAGAAGCCTTTCACCTTAGGGCATGTCCACCACATATGATAGAATGTACCTTCTTTTTCTTTACATTTCCAACATTTGTTATCATTAGTATGGTACATCTTTGCTAGCTTCGCTGGGGTTAAATGCCATCTATACATCATTTTCATCATATTTTCTTTCAAAGCATTACATGCAGTAAATTTCATACCTTTCTTCCATAATCTTTCCCAGTCCTCCGACATTACATTATGCCCAAAATCCCTGGCCCAATGCTAAATCAAACTTTTTCAAGTAAATCAAAGGTTTTGATTCCCAACAGCTTTTTGCAAAACAAAACAAATTCCTGACATCATAAAATGCCATTTGTCTAGAGTTCTTGTGCTGTTATTTCAATATTCTAATATTAATATGAAGCAAACTGTACTGGTCACACAATTGTTTTTGGGAAGCCAACTATTTCTCCTCAACTAGTGCAATTAATACTCGGATGGCAATTGCAGGGTATTTAGCTCTCAAAAAGTTGTTCATTGTTTGCCAATAAATTTCATTTTCTTGACACCTGCTGTCGTTTATTACTGGGAAAATTCTGTGTGTGTTGATTTGGGGCGTGTGGCTGCGCTAGCTCCATCATGACCCCGTTGCCCTCCCAAGAGTTGGAGAGCTGGTGGGGGAAATCCTGTAAATGTGTAGGCTCCCTCTGCGTTTTGGAACTCTGGAAAATCTGAAATGTTATTGGACATTTGATGGGAGCAGGAGTGCCCTCCAACTCATGGAGAATTATGGGAATGATGCGATGGGGTAGGCCACCTTTGCATGCTTACCTGACTACAGAATGCCCAAAAAGATCTATAAATGTCACTGAGGGCAAGCAAAGCCAACAGAGTATGGAAAAAACACACCAGACAATCAAAAGAATAGGCAAACATTTCAAAGGCATTGCAAAAAGTGGGGAGTGTTCTTTAACACTACAGTGGTACCTCGGGTTAAGAACTTAATTCGTTCCGGAGGTCCGTTCTTAACCTGAAACTGTTCTTAACCTGAAGCACCACTTTAGCTAATGGGGCCTCCCGCTGCCGCTGCGCCACCAGAGCACAATTTCTGTTCTTATCCTGAAACAAAGTTCTTAACCTGTAACTTAACCTGAAGCGTTATTTCTGGGTTAGCGGAGTATGTAACCTGAAGCGTATGTAACCTGAGGTACCACTGTACTGAAAATGCTAATGAGAAACTATGCTCAGCTCAACACTCTCTTCAAATGGCATAGTGTATTAGTGTAATGAGGCCCCTTTTCCCCCCACTGGCCGACCCCTTGTTGGCTGGGATGTGGTATAGTGGTTAAGAGCGGTAGACTCATAATCTGGTGAACCGGGTTCGCGTCTCCGCTCCTCCACATGCAGCTGCTGGGTGACCTTGGGCTAGTCACACTTCTCTGAAGTCTCTCAGCCCCACTCACCTCACAGAGTGTTTGTTGTGGGGGAGGAAGGGAAAGGAGAATGTTGGCCGCTTTGAGACTCCTTTGGGTAGTGTCAGGTTTCCCTTTGTCGGCCATGCCATCTGTCTTTTAGTTCTTTTAATCAGTGCTCAATTATACACAGTGCAGAGCTTAATCTTATCATGTCTGTTCACTCACTAGCAGAATCCGGAAGTGCCTCCCTCCGGTTTTGGCGCCAACACAACAATCTTGGCAGCTGAAATTGCCTCCTCCTCCTACGTAATCTCTGCGCCGGACCTGACGACTCTTCCTCCGATCGAGCCTGCTGGGTGGTGCCAGGCCTCTCACTCAATCTCTGGAGCCCTGGCACTCCTTCTCTCCCAGCCACCAACTGCTTCTCCCCCGAGGAACTGCTGGTTTCGCTTGCAGATGAGTCAGTAGTCAGAACAGGTGGCTGCTCCCTATAAACACTCAGGGCTGGACTGGCAGGGGGAGGCAATATCCAATAGGATATTGACAATATCCAATAGGATAGAAGTCCCTCAAGTAAACTGCGTTAAAATTCAGTTGTAACTTTTCAGAAAAATTACATTTCTGATCACCAAGAGAAGAGTTCTTGCGTAAGATTCCAATAAATCTCCCCTACGTTTACTGGGCAGCTGCTAGGAACATATAGCCAAACGAGCATTTTGTGCCATCACACCAGGCCAACCAACCAGTGTCCATCAGTGTAATATGCAATGCAAAACAATGTTCGAAATTATTACAAATAAAATTTGAATTAAGTTGACAATTCAAAGAAGATAAAGTAAGTAAAAATAAACCAGATAAGAGGCAGTGTGGCGCAGTGGTTAGAGTGTTGGACTAGGACCAAGGTGACCAGGGTTCAGATCCCACTCAGCCATGAAGCTCACTGGTGGACCTCAGGCCGGTCAGTCACTCTCAGTTTAGCCTACCTCACAGGGTTCTTGTGAGGATGAAACAGGTAGGCAAGGTTGATCACTCTGGAGGGAAAGTGGGATTTTAATGTCATAAATGAATGTAACTGATACTCAAATTGAACTCCCTACATATGAATTAATATCAAATAAATATTTGTCCCTACTTTTTCAGCAGTGGATCCTGGTTCATATCTCTAGAACGTAACACCGTATTGCGGATTCCCTGAAATTGTATCTTGACCTTGTCAAGGTCAACAGAATATTTCTGATCATGGGATAGATGTGGAGTCGCGAAAGAGAATCGGGGGTTGTTCCCCCACCCCGAAGTACAACTTCTGACTTCCAATAGCAGGAAACAGATACATAAAATTTGAAGCATATGGAATCACAATCACCCTGAAATCAATATCGCAATAAAACAATGTTGTGACAGAAAACTCAGCCTTCATGCCTCCTTCATTTGTTTGTTTTCCAGCGGCCCTGCCTGCAACACTGTAGCTCGGTGAGGTTAAAGAGATCTTCTGAGAAAGATCCTATTGATTTTAATTACCAGGAAAAAAGCCCACAGGGACAAAAAGAACTTTGCCTGTTTATTTAGCCAGTGCCGCGCTGCAGTATTCTGTAAGGAGAGATCAAATCAGTTGCTCTCTTTATTACAATAATAATAAGGCTGAAAAGGTGCTTCGGGGGGGCCTGGGAATATTTTTAGGCAATAAGATGCAGGCTTTTCATTTTGGAGGGGGACGGACAGCAATTACTGATAATCAATATTAATTCAATTAAATTCATGTTCTTTATATAATAAAAAGACTGTGTAATATTTTCAAAATATACTAACCAATGCAATGTGATGTGCTTTATTATAGATTGATTACTAAATACATATTGAATACTTAACCCTGTGAACAATGAGATGCTAATTACCGTATTTTTCGGTCTATAAGGCGCACCTGACCATAGGACGCACCTAGTTTTTAGAGGGGAAAAGCCCCATTTTTTTGAGGATCAGCTCAAATTTCTGTAGCTTCTTTTGCAAAGGAGAAAAGCCCATTTTTTGAGGATTAGCTCAAATTTCTGCAGCTTCTTTTGCAAAGGAGAAAAGCCCCATTTTTTGGAGGATCAGCTCAAAGTTGTTGAGCTTACTTTGCAAAGGGGGAAAAACCTGTTTTATGGAGTTTAACTCACAGTTCTGCAGCTTCAGTAAAAGTCTCTCTTTTAAAAAAGCATGATCTGCTTTTGCCCCTGGGCAGTTCAGCTCCAGGGACCACACATTCGCTCCATAAGACGCACAGACATTTCCCTTTACTTTTTAGGAGGAAAAAGTGCATCTTATGGAGCGAAAAATACGGTAGTTGTGCAGGACGAAGGGATGCTATGGGCTCAGTGGTACAATAAATGTTTATAAGATCCGATTGGCCTGACAATGCAGCCTACTTAGGAGTTCACGGTCCTGGGATATTGGATGAATTCTGTCTGTCTTGGGCACTTTAAGAATTCCTGATCATTTAGGACTCACCCTGCAAAGCATGTTCCGGTCACATTGCCCTTGTCGGAATGCAATGCGAAACCGTGGCTCATACAGGAATAATCCTCAGGTTTGTCAGCTGCGCTAGTTTAGTAGTTAAACCATAGTTAAGCAATGAATAGTTAAACTGAACCAGATTATTTCCTTCTTGTAGTGGTCCCCAAAGTGCTTGCATCAATTTGTAAGAAACTGCTTAGGGCTTTTATGTAGATAGATAGATAGATAGATAGATAGATAGATAGATAGATAGATAGATAGATAAAAAGGTACAGGTAAAGGACCCCTGACAGTTAAGTCCAGTTGCGGACGACTCTGGGGTTGCGGCACTCATCTCGCTCTATAGGCCAAGGGAGCCGGCGTTTGTCCGCAGACAGTTTTTCCGGGTCATGTGGCCAGCATGACTAAGCCGCTTCTGGCGAAACCAGAGCAGCGCATGGAAACGCCGTTTACTTTCCCGCTGGAGTGGTACCTATTTATCTACTTGCACTGGCGTGCTTTCGAACTGCTAGCTTGGCAGGAGCTAGGACCGAGCAACGGGAGCTCACCCCGTCGCGGGGATTCGAACTGCCGACCTTCTGATTGGCAAGCCCAAGAGCCTCAGCGGTTTAGACCACAGCGCCACCCGCGTCCCAGATAGATAGATAGTGTTGTGCTATATCTAAAATCTAAGAACTGTGTGAGTATTCCTTGCTTCAGAGGAGAACCTTACATAAGCACTCTAGTACTTCCCTATTGGATCTTCCAGCCGTTGGGAGCCAAATCCTAGGGGCCGAGGTCCCTTCACCCCCCAATAAAATATTTGAGCCCCCCTTCCCCAGTTGATGGGCATTGCCATTCAAATGGTGGGCGTGTGCCATTTCACGTGATCGATTATGTGGGGCAGGGCTTTTCTGCAGCCCCATATTTTATTCAAGTTGGCACCTCTATTCCAGCCTGATGAATAAGTTGTGAAAGAGCTCCTGTTAAAAGTTGGTTTTCAATTAAAAGTGAGGCAGTTAAATTGGCAATGCTCAGACCATGTGAAACTGGTTGGCAGAGCTTATTTAAGCCTTAGATATAAGCCGAGTGTTTCTTGAGGAATGCACATGAATGCTTCCGTTCTTTGTTTTGCTGACAAGGATTTCTCCATTACGCTTTGGTCTGCCACATCTGAGTTTCAGAGAGCGGTTCTATGACTGGTCCTGTTTTAGTGAAGCCTGTAAATAACATGTCACTGCTTGAGGTCAGTTTGGCACAACAACATCAGGCATGTGTCAGAGGTCATCATCTCATTTAAAGGCTGCTTAAGAAGAATGTTCATCAAAATGGTATATGTCTTATTGAAGTGCTGTGTGATACATGGCAGAGTGAGAACCAGCTCAAAATAATTTTGTGGGTTTTCTCTGGTGGCTTTTAGAAGCAGATAATCGATTATATGAACATTCTAAGTACATTTTCTCATTTTCATGCATTTTGTAAAGGCCGTGTGGTAGTTAGCTGATGGTTCAGATTTAAAACGGTGCGATCAATTAAAAAGGTGGCCACAAATTGACCTGCAGACTTTTTAAATGTTGCGTTTATTTTTATTTTTGTAATCATTTGTTGTTCCTTCACCACGAGTTCTTCTCCTATACAGGGCTGTCTTAAGCATATGCGGAGCCGGGGTGCAAAGATCTGCCCGGCACCGCCCCCCCAAAGTTCCCCAGTCCCAGGCGTGCTGGAGGGTGGAGCCGGACAGCCGCCTCAGCGTCTCGCTGGCTCGGTCGCCCCTGAACTCGCGGCACACAGCCGCCTGCAGCGGAAGAGCCCGCTGCAGCGCTCCGACTGATGGGCAGGCTTTTCCCTGGACTCAACTCTCAGGCTCCGGACTCCCAGCCTGGCGCCCCTGAGAGCCCAGTGCCCGGGTGCCCCGCACCCCAGCACCTATGGGTAAGACAGCCCTGCTCCTATATTTGACACTCTTTATTGCCTCGTCTAAGCAGTTACACATCCCTTTTTGAGTCAAATTCTAGTTTCCCTTCGCTGGGAATATTGTCCTTTCCCACTGCAAGTAGACCAGCAAGTCCCCTGGTTTCAGGACAGTGATCTTGGATCTAGCTTTTGTTAAAGGCGGAACAGTAAATTTCTCGTTTCCGCTTGGTGGTGAGGTGTTTAATTGTTGCTTAGTTTTGCCAGCTGAGTAATTCACAGTGAAGTGTTACAATCAGCCACTAGTAGTTAAGCTTTTCATTAGGGAGGCACCAGTGAACGGCCGTGACATCTTATTGCAGGTGCCGGCTCTGCAGGCGGAGAGAGGCTAAGCCACCGCTCCTCTTGAATGGGCAAGCGATCTGCAGAAAACCAAGCCTGGAGGCGGCAGAAAGCATTCTGAAAGAGGGGGGAAGGATTGTATTCAGATGAGGATCTTTCATTCTGCAAATGCAGCTGGGTAAAGCCTGGGACCTGGGAGGTAAAAGGTAAAGGGACCCCTGACCGTTAAGTCCAGTCGCGAACGACTCTGGGGTTGCAGTGCTCATCTCGCTTTATAGGCATAGCTGTCAACCCTCCCTTTTTTTGCAGGAAACTCCCTTATTCCAATGCCGTTTCCTGCTGCTATCCCAGATTGTTGATATCCCTTAAATTTCCCGGATTTCAAAGGAAGCAGCTCCTCTCCCTCCCTGCCGGCCAGGGAGGCTCCTCAGCTGCGTTGCTCGGATGCCAATAAGGAGTCTGAGACCGACTGGGGGCGGAGCTTGCATGCCTTGTGCAGCCAGACCCTCACGCCCAACCAGCCTGCCTGTCTACGCGCTCGCTCTTTCACTCACCCGTTCGCGCGCAGCCTATGGAGCGCAGGGTGGCGAGGCTACTTGGTGCCATTGCACCGCCCTTGCAGCATCCCTTATTTTCAAATCCGAAAGATTGAAAAAATCCCTTATTTTCATATCCGAAAGTTGACAGCTATGTTTATAGGCCGAGGGAGCTGGCGTACAGCTTCCAGGTCATGTGGCCAGCATGACTTAGTCGCTTCTGGCGAACCAGAGCAGCGCATGGGAACGCCGTTTACCTTCCCGCCGGAACGGTACCTATTTATCTACTTGCACTTTGACTTGCTTTCGAACCGCTAGGTTGGCAGGAGCAGGGACCGAGCAACAGGAGCTCACCCCGTCGCGGGGATTCGAACTGCCGACCTTCTGATTGGCAAGCCCTAGGCTCTGTGGTTTGGACCACAGCGCCACCTGCGTCCCTGGGATCTGGGAGACCAGGGTTCAAATCTCCACTCCGCCATGAAGCTCACTGGTGGGTCTTCTCAGGTCAGTCACTGTCTCTAAGACTAACCTACCTCACAGGGTTGTTCTGAAGATAACATGGGGAGGAGGAAAGCCATGTACACCACCCTGAGCTGTTTGGGGAAATGATGGGATACGAATGCACTAAATAACAAATATTGCTCAGTATCACAAAGGAGCACAGAGAAGGACAACACACAGCCCTCTAGGCCCCTGGGTCCCAGCCATACCATCAGAGGATTGCAAACACATTTACGCAGTTAATTGTGCATGTTTCTTGTAATAATATATGTACTTAGCATGTGGATGATAATCGCATGATGCTGTTGACACGTGAATAACATAAAATGGATTGGGGGAGATGCTCTGGCGTCCTTTTGAGTAAATCAAAGCAACGCATAAAAACATCACATGACAGTGGAATTATTTCACCTTAGTTTGAAAATAAGTATTGGATAAATCCTTACTCAGGATTAAGTCCTGTGGACCTCAGTGGGGCTTACTTCTGAGTAGACATGTATGGGGTTGCATTTCATTTCGCAAACATGTGTGGCAAAATATTTCAGTCCAATTTTTCCGACACGTGTGGGAGCACTGAGATTCCCTCCCTGCAATCTAAAATCGCTTTCCTGAAAATATAAATTGGCTCTGAGGTAAAATTAATATTGATTTCTAAAGGATGTTATTGACATGGGATGTGGTAAATTGTTAACTATTAGCACATACTTTGGTATTATCACCCCATATCATGTGAGTTTATGCTCATTGCTTAAAAAGCTATTCCAACAGAATGGAAGCTCAAACCAAATAGCAAATTGCATGCTGCAAGCTTGTTATTTGGGAAATAATAATAATAATAATAATAATAATAATAATAATAATATTTTTATTTGTACCCCGCCCATCTGGCCGGGCCTCCCCAGCCACTCTGGGCGGCCTCCAACAGATATTAAAATACATTAAAATATCACAGGTTAAAAACTTCCCTAAATAGGGCTGCCTTGAGGTATTTTCTGAATGTCAGGTAGTTGTTTATCTCTTTGACCTCTGCTGGGAGGGCGTTCCACAGGGCGGGCGCCACTACCGAGAAGGCCCTCTGCCTGGTTCCCTGTAGCTTTGCTTCTCGCAGGGAGGGAACCGCCAGAAGGCCCTCGGTGCTGGATCTCAGTGTCCGGGCAGAATGATGGGGGTGGAGACGCTCCTTCAGGTATACAGGACAGAGGCCGTTTAGGGCTTTAAAGGTCAGCACCAACACTTTGAATTGTGCTCGGAAACGTACTGGGAGCCAATGTAGCTCTCTCAGGACCAGTGTTATGTGGTCCCGGCGGCCACTCCCAGTCACCAGTCTAGCTGCCACATTCTGGATTAATTGCAGTTTCCGGGTCACCTTCAAAGGTAGCCCCACGTAGAGCGCATTGCAGTAGTCCAAGCGGGAGATAACCAGAAATGCAAACAATATAGAAATGCAAATAATCATGGGCAGCTGATCAAATACAAATGTCGTATTTTCAATTAATGTCAACCTACTGAAAACAAAACTAAACACTCTGATCCAAATGAACTATATAAATGTATGGGCATATTAGTTCCAAACTCTGGATTTATACATGCAAATAGGGGTAAATGATAAGGGAAAAACAGAGGAAAATCTTCAAACATTCCACAGTTGCCTAACCAGTAGCTTCCTCTAGAGGGAGTGTTGTGATTATTATTATTATTTAGGTACAGTATTGTGACTTAAGTACAATGACACTTTATAGAACAGCACAAGCAAAACAAAAAATGGTCCCTGCCCCTATTAGCCTACAGTCTACATTCTGAGTGTAAACAACAAGCAAGGGTAGCAGAATACATATTTTTTAAAAAAAACAGGGATACATTTCAAATAGAGTTTCACCAACTGTTCACATGCTCTGTGGGTGGGTGGCGCAAAGGAGTTCCCCTCTGGTTCTTTGACCAAAAGTAGGATTGCTCCATGGACGTGGGTGGCACTGTGGGCTAAACCACAGAGCCTAGGGCTTGTCAATCAGAAGGTCGGCAGTTCGAATCCCCGCAACGGGGTGAGCTCCCGTTGCTCGGTCCCTGCTCCTGCCAACCTAGCAGTTCGAAAGCACGTCAAAGTGCAAGTAGATAAATAGGTACCACTCTGGCGGGAATGTAAACAGCGTTTCCGTGCGCTGCTCTGGTTCGCCAGAAGCGGCTTAGTCATGCTGGCCACATGACCCGGAAGCTGTACGCCGGCTCCCTCGGCCAATAAAGCGAGATGAGCGCCGCAACCCCAGAGTCGTCCGTGACTGGACCTAATGGTCAGGGGTCCCTTTACCCTTTACCTAGGGTTGCTCCACAGCTACCACTATTTCTCTTTCTTGCAGACAACTGATACTGACTTGCTGCCAGAATTTGGAGCTGTTTTGCTGCCATTTAAAAGCACGCGCACAGATATCATAATATGTGCGCTTTAAATTGTGACACCAGCCAATCAGGGATGATCATGTGATAACATCATGACACCACATAGCCGATAGGATTTGGTCATGTGCCGATGTCATAGAAGCCATTTGCTGAGAGAATTGCCTTCGCTGAGAATGTCAGCAGCACAGATGTCAGAAGGAGGGAAAGAAGACCACAACCTAAATGACAGTCAGTGGGAATGGAAGTCCACATGAATGGATGAGAACAAAGGCGCCAACTCCTAGGGGCTGAGGTCCCCTTGCCCTTCCCCCAATAAAATATTTGAGGGGGCTGGGGTGCCCTGAAGTTGATGAGCATTGCCATACAGATGGTGTGTGTGCCGTGTCATGTGATCAATTATGCAGGGCGGGGCTTACCTGGGCTCCCCAATATTTTATTCATGTTGGCACCCCTGGATGACAAGATGGGAGAAGTACTGCCTAGATTTGTAAAGTAGGAAGGTACCCTGAGGGTCATCTAGTCGAAGTGTAGTAGTGTGTAATGAATGTGATAATGTGAACCCCTATAAATCCACGAATATGCTTCTAATAGATTACCAGACCTTTAGAAGACATCTGAAGGCAGCCCTGTTTAGAGAGGCTTTTAATGTTGAATAGATTATTGTATTTTAATGTTCTGTTGGAAGCCGCCTAGAGTGACTGGGGAAACCCAGCCAGATGGGATGGGTATAAATAATAAATTATTATTATTATTATTATTATTATTATTATTATTATTATTATTATCTCAGCATCAGCCAAGATGTAAATCTCATAGATAGGCCTGCTTTCCTGAAGAGATAGCTGAGCACCCAGCCCATTGCCTGGGGAAGTATGTCTTCACTCTGCTGTAAGAGATATGAGGTTGAAGTACCACAAGTCAGCTAGCATATCCTCCCATTGCTCCAGTCTGATGTCATAAAAGAGGGTGAGATAGTTGGGACCTTCTGCGGTGAGTTGCTCTGCCATTAGAATAAAAGACTCAAGCGTGTGATTTAAAATAATTTAACACAAACAGCATAAAGTATCACTGTGGTGATAATATGAACCATAAACAACCAAAACCACCACACAATGGCTGAAACTATAATAAAAGATTTACTGGAATCCTCTTCTGAAAAACTAATAGTCTTTCAATAAAGCCACCACGTGACTGAACCATTCAGCAACAGGTTGGGTATAGCAACAAAATGTTGGTGCCAACAAAACGTTCACAATTGGTTGGTGGTGAGTAGAATCATAGAGTTGGAAGAGACCGCAAGGGCCATCCAGTCCAACCCCCTGCCAAGCAGGAAACACCATCAAAGCATTCCTGACAGGTGGCTGTCAAGCCTCTGCTTAAAGACCTCCAAAGAAGGAGACTCCACCACACTCCTTGGCAGCAAATTCCACTGTCGAACAGCTCTTACTGTCAGGAAGTTCTTCCTAATGTTTAGGTGGAATCTTCTTTCTTGTAGTTTGAATCCATTGCTCCGTGTCCGCTTCTCTGGAGCAGCAGAAAACAACCTTTCTCCCTCCTCTATATGACATCCTTTTATATATTTGAACATGGCTATCATATCACCCCCTAACCTTCTCTTCTCCAGGCTAGTAGATAGTACAATTCTTCAACGGTTCAAAGCAAAAATCTCATGGATGCAGGGGCGTAGCAAGGGGGAGCGATGGGGGCGGTCCGCCCCGGGTTCCACCCCAGAGGGGGGTGACACTTTAAAAAAAAAAATTTTTTTAACTTTATTGGAAAAAAGAGATAATAGACACACACACACACACACACAACCCCCCACACCTCGCAAAGTGGCACCATCAGAGGGGGTGACACTTCTTTTCTTTTTTAAAAATTAAATTTTAACTTTATTGAAAAAAAAGAGATAATAGACACATACACACAAAAACCCCACACCTCGCAAAGTGGCACCATAATTTTTTGGGGGTGGGGGTGACTTGCTATGCCACTGGGTGCAGCTCTGCCAGTGTCCTGGCAAAGTGGTGGGGGGGTGACAAAAAAAATCCCGCCCTGGGTACCACCTGGGCTGGCTATGCCTCTGCATGGATGTAATAGTAGATGAAGCATATTTATATGAGTCTTGCAACATCACCATCCAGCCGAAATCAACACAAGTGGCACATGAGAAGGACGAAGAAGACCTGCCCTCCGGATTACTCACAGGTTTCGCTATATAGCTTCATCAGTTCTGTACAATATAGACAATACCCAAATTACAATGAAACATTATGCATGAATCATACAAAATTGTTTACATAATACCATGTATCATCTTACCAGGTTAAGCATTCTGATTAGCACAACATGTTTTGGTTGCTTATGGTTCAAATAATTTAAGTCATTCCCAAAAGATCTCAATATATAATGAATTAAAGAAAATGTTAAAGTATACATTCCCAAAAACCCCAGAAGCCTTTCTGCTGGGACTGGTGGGGGAGGAAATTGCAAAGAGTGATCACAGATTATTTTTATATGCCACCACCGCTGCCAGAATTTTATGGGCTCAAAAATGGAAATCAGAGGACGTACCAACTATGGATGAATGGAGATTAAAATTGACAGAGTATCTTGAGTTAGCGAAATTAACTGGAAGAATTAGAAATCAAAGAGACCAAAAGTTTTCAGTCAGATTGGAGTAAATTTATTGAGTATTAAAAAAATTATTGTAAAGATACGAATACACTCACAGGCTTTAATACAATACTTGCAATGTAACAAATAGAGTATATACAGTTAATATGTAAATCACATAAAACAAATTAATATAAGGAAAAGCGAAAGAATGATGTGAAGGATGAAAACCGGGGGGGGGGGAGTCACAATACTCGGCGGAGTATATGTATATGTTTTGGCCTTATTAAAAATGTTTTGTTGTAATATATTGAAAACAGAATAAAAATATATTGCAATAAATAAATAAATAAATAAAATAATTTAAGTGAAACGTATTGTTAGGAAACTCGCAGTGCGATATGTTTTCCCATCTCATCCCTCCTCTCCTTCTCATGGCGAACGCTTTTTGACACGAATCATTAAGTTCCCCAAGCATGGGACCATCTCAGTCAGCTACCAATTATTTAGGAACCTGGCTCTTTCCACTGCTTGCTGTAAGAAATGACTCCAATTCAAAAACATGAGCTGTGAGTTTAATATTAATCAAAACAGGCAGATGCCAGTAAGAAAGTGTGTCCAACGTGATTATGAGATAAATGAAGGAGACTAAGTGTTCTAGAGGAATGTACCCAGTCTCTGGTCAACCAGTCCTGTACACATGAGATGCTCAAAGTTCTATGATGAAACAGCCAGCTATCTCAAATGACCAACAAGTGTTTTTAGGTACCCTGTTTCCCCTTTTTTAATACGTAGTCATAAAGTTAGCCATGGCAGGTTTTTTTTACCTTTGTGAGAATCACATCTTTCAGTGCTCCCTTCCATTCAAACAAATCTTCTAAAAACACAGAAAGCCAACACATCAGTGTATGGTTAGTGTTTTTCAGAAGGGAGAATGTTCAAAATGTGATCTCCTGCCTGCAGTCAGAGGTGATACAATACAGAGAGGTATCATGATGTGTTATTTCTGCATGTCTGAATCAGTTTGAATTCCCCATGATTTAAGTGGAGCTTCTTTCTATGCGATGTTTTTAGGATTAGAGTATGGCTATTTAAAAGAACAAAAATCTTTCAGTTGTAGAATGTCCTTCGAAATTTACCCCTAGCAAACAACCCAGCACTACTGATTCACTGTGTTTGAAAAAGTCACATTTTAAAGCTTCTCTTCCACAATTTCCAAAGTCTACGACTTCATCTCTAGTTAATTAATTCCTGCTTAATAACTAGAAACAATGTTGTAGCCCTCTTCTGGTGTCAGAAAAATGATACATGTGCTACTATCCTGGACCTTTTAAGTTCAGGGAAGCATATAGATTGAGTAGAGCAGTCATTACTTGCTTCTAATTAACTGGTCTTTTTTCTTTTACCCCTTAGCAAATAATTTTAGCGATGTCTAGTAATAAGCCGGTTATACAGTATATTCCAAGGAGGTTTGCCATGCTCATCTTTTTACTCCTAACAGTAACAAAGGCGCATCAAATTACGTTTCGAGATAATATTTAAGTGCTCACTTTTTACAATTCCCATCTTCACCCTCCCAAAGGACTAGCAGCATGACAGTGCTCTTGGATCCTGCTTTGTCACTTGAGGCTTAAATGACCTCAATGACACACGGTGCCTGCTTTTAGCTCCGTCTTGATCACCATCCTGGACAGAGATAAAAGGAAAGGTAAAGGGATCCCTGACCATTAGGTCCAGTCATGACCGACTCTGGGGTTGCGGCGCTCATCTCGCTTTATTGGCCGAGGGAGCCGGCGTACAGCTTCCAGGTCATGTTGCCAGCATGACTAAGCCGCTTCTGGCGAAACCAGAGCAGCGCACGGAAATGGCGTTTACCTTCCTGCCGGAGCAGTATCTATTTATCTACTTGCACTTCATGCTTTCGAACTGCTAGGTTGGCAGGAGCAGGGACCGAGCAATGGGAGCTCATCCCGTCGCGGGGATTCGAACCGCCAACCTTCTGATCGGCAAGCCCTAGGCTCTGTGGTTTAACCCACAACGCCACCCGCGTCCGGACAGAGATAGTCTTTCCTAAATAACACATGCTCCGTTAACCTCCTCCTCAGATTACTGCAATTGCAGTAATTGCAGGACCACCCTTGAATACAGTCCAAAGATTTCAACCGATATCAAAATGTCCCAAGGGTGTTGACTGGTTTGGACAGAGATACCAGTTTCCGCTGGCTGCCAAGATGTGAATATGAAAGTATTGGACTGTTTGAATTGCTTCCTAGAGCCAAGTGTCCTTTTTTGATGTTTGGTTTGTTTGTGGAAGCTCAAAGGTATAATTAGGTGACTACTTGAGAAGACAAACGTCAGTGGATCTCAGGAGCAGGACCGGTGCTGGCAATTTTGG